>CATKUP010000644.1:0-101000 GCA_949786385.1 Onychomys leucogaster
GCATCTCTGACATAGGTGCTCTTTAGTTAACAGTGAAAATCCTGTTGGGTTTGTGAACTGTGTAAATTCATTTGAGCCGAAAATCACTGGGTTCACCGGAAATGAACTCTTGCTTGTAGGAAGACACAGAGGCTGTGGTTTAACTCCGTTTGGGAAGGGAAATTGAGACCAGTGTTCTCATCCATGAAACACCCTCTGTTTTAACGCAAGAAGCTTCCTCTTCTTTCCTGAGCCTGCAATATAGCAAGAAACATGAGCATGTCCAGAAAAAAAGAGCTGTGTTTCCTACTCATACGGACCATATCTAGTTGAACTCTGCTTATGAAACTGTAACAAACCACAGCATTTTTTACATAGATGCTCTTTAGTTAATAGTGAAAAACGTGTTGGTTTCAGGAACTGTGTAAATTCATTTGAGCCGAAAAATCCCTGGGTTTACCGGATATGAACTCTTGCTTGTTGGAAGACACAGAGACTTTGGTTTAACCCCACTTCTGAAGGAAAATTCAGACCAGTGTTCTCATCCCTGAAACATACTCTGTTATAACGCAAGAAGCATGCTCTTCTTCCAGCATCTCCAATACAGCAAGAAACATGAGTATGCCCAGAAAAGAAGAACTGTGTTTCTTATTCATACGGACCATATCTAGTTAAACTGTGCTTCTGAAACTGTAACAAACCACAGCATGTGTTACATAGATGCTCTTTACTTAATAGTTGAAAACGTGTTGGGTTCATGAACTGTGTAAATTCATTTGAGCAGAAAAATCACTGGGTTTACCGGAAATGAACCCTTGCTAATAGGAAAGCACAGAGGCATTGGATTCACTCCTTTTGTGAAGGGAAATTCAGACCAGAGTTCTCATCCATGAAACACACTCTGTTTTAGCGCAAAGAGCATGCTCTTCTTTCCAGTCTCTAATACAGCAAGAAACATGAGCATGCCCAGAAAAAAAGAAGTGTGGTTCCTACTCATACGGACCATATCTAGTTGAACTCTGATTATGAAACTGTAACAAACCACAGCATCTCTTACATAGATGCTCTTTAGTTAATAGTGAAAAACGTGTTGGGTTCGTGAACTGTGTAAATTCATTTGAGCCGAAAAATCAGTGGCTTTACCGGAAATGAACTCTTGCTTGTAGGAAGACAGAGAGGATGTGGTTTAACTCCTTTTGGGAAGGGAAATTGAGACCAGTGTTCTCATCCATGAAACACCCTGTGTTTTAACGCAAGAAGCTTCCTCTTCTTTCCTGAGCCTGCAATAAAGCAAGAAACATAAGCATGCCCAGAAAAAAAGAGCTGTGTTTCCTACTCATACGGACCATATCTAGTTGAACTATGCTTATGAAACTGTAACAAACCACAGCATTTTTTACATAGATGCTCTTTAGTTAATAGTGAAAAACGTGTTGGTTTCAGGAACTGTGTAAATTCATTTGAGCCGAAAAATCCCTGGGTTTACCGGATATGAACTCTTGCTTGTAGGAAGACACAGAGACTTTGGTTTAACCCCGCTTCTGAAGGAAAATTCAGACCAGTGTTCTCATCCCTGAAACATACTCTGTTATAACGCAAGAAGCATGCTCTTCTTCCAGCATCTCCAATACAGCAAGAAACATGAGCATGCCCAGAAAAGAAGAACTGTGTTTCTTAATCATACGGACCATATCTAGTTAAACTATGCTTATGAAACTGTAACAAACCCCAGCATGTGTTACATAGATGCTCTTTAGTTAATAGTGATAAACGTGTTGGGTTCGTGAACTGTGTAAATTCATTTGAGCCGAAAAATAACTGGATTTACCGGATATGAACTCTTGCTTTTAGGAAGACAGAGAGGCTTTGGTTTAATTTCGTTTCTGAAGGCAAATTCAGACCAGTGTTCTCATCCAAGAAACATACTCTCTTTTAACGCAAGAAGCATGCTCTTCTTTCCAGAGTCTCCAATACACCAAGAAACATGAGCGTGCCCAGAAAAAAGGAACTGGGTTTCTTACTCATACGGACCATATCTAGTTAAACTCTGCTTATGAAACTGTAACAAAGCACAGCATCTCTTACATAGATGCTCTTTAGTTAATAGTGAAAATCCTGTTGGGTTCAAGAACAGTGTAAATTCATTTTAGCCGAAAAATCACTGGGTTTACCGGAAATGAACTGTTGCTTGTAGGAAGACACAGAGGCTTTGGTTTAACTCCATTTGTGAAGGAAATTTCAGACCAGTGTTCTCATCCATGAAACATACTCTGTTTTAATGCAACAAGCATGCTCTTCTTCCAGCGTCTCCAATACAGCAAGAAACATGAGCATGCCCAGAAAAAAAGAACTGTGTTTCCTACTCATACGGACCAAATCTAGTTGAACTCTGCTTATGAAACTGTAACAAACCACAGCATGTGTTACATAGATGCTCTTTAGTTAATAGTGACAAACGTTTCGGTTTCAAGAACTGTGTAAATTCATTTGATCCGAAAAATCACTGGGTTTACCGGATATGAACTCTTGCTTGTAGGAAGACACAGAGACTTTGGTTTAACTCCGTATCTGAAGGAAAATTCAGACCACAGTTCTCATCCTTGAAACATACTCTGTTATAACGCAAGAAGCATGCTCTTCTTCCAGCGTCTCCAATACAGCAAGAAACATGAGCATGCCCAGAAAAGAAGAACTGTGTTTCTTACTCATATGGACCATATCTGGTTAAACTCTGCTTCTGAAACTGTAACAAACCACAGCATGTGTTACATAGATGCTCTTTACTTAATAGTTGAAAACGTGTTGGGTTCATGAACTGTGTAAATTCATTTGAGCCGAAAAATCACTGGGTTTACCGGAAATGAACTCTTGCTTGTAGGAAGACACAGAGGCTTTGGTTTAACTCCCTTTGTGAAGGAAATTTCAGACCAGTGTTCTCATCCATGAAACACCCTCTGTTTTAACGCAAGAAGCTTCCTCTTCTTTCCAGAGTCTGCAATACAGCAAGAAATATGAGCATGCCCAGAAAAAAAGAACTGTGTTTCCTACTCATACGGACAATATCTAGTTGAACTCTGCTTATGAAACTGTAACAAACCACAGCATCTCTGACATAGGTGCTCTTTAGTTAACAGTGAAAATCCTGTTGGGTTTGTGAACTGTGTAAATTCATTTGAGCCGAAAATCACTGGGTTCACCGGAAATGAACTCTTGCTTGTAGGAAGACACAGAGGCTGTGGTTTAACTCCGTTTGGGAAGGGAAATTGAGACCAGTGTTCTCATCCATGAAACACCCTCTGTTTTAACGCAAGAAGCTTCCTCTTCTTTCCTGAGCCTGCAATATAGCAAGAAACATGAGCATGCCCAGAAAAAAAGAGCTGTGTTTCCTACTCATACGGACCATATCTAGTTGAACTCTGCTTATGAAACTGTAACAAACCACAGCATTTTTTACATAGATGCTCTTTAGTTAATAGTGAAAAACGTGTTGGTTTCAGGAACTGTGTAAATTCATTTGAGCCGAAAAATCCCTGGGTTTACCGGATATGAACTCTTGCTTGTTGGAAGACACAGAGACTTTGGTTTAACCCCACTTCTGAAGGAAAATTCAGACCAGTGTTCTCATCCCTGAAACATACTCTGTTATAACGCAAGAAGCATGCTCTTCTTCCAGCATCTCCAATACAGCAAGAAACATGAGTATGCCCAGAAAAGAAGAACTGTGTTTCTTATTCATACGGACCATATCTAGTTAAACTGTGCTTCTGAAACTGTAACAAACCACAGCATGTGTTACATAGATGCTCTTTACTTAATAGTTGAAAACGTGTTGGGTTCATGAACTGTGTAAATTCATTTGAGCAGAAAAATCACTGGGTTTACCGGAAATGAACCCTTGCTAATAGGAAAGCACAGAGGCATTGGATTCACTCCTTTTGTGAAGGGAAATTCAGACCAGAGTTCTCATCCATGAAACACACTCTGTTTTAGCGCAAAGAGCATGCTCTTCTTTCCAGTCTCTAATACAGCAAGAAACATGAGCATGCCCAGAAAAAAAGAAGTGTGGTTCCTACTCATACGGACCATATCTAGTTGAACTCTGATTATGAAACTGTAACAAACCACAGCATCTCTTACATAGATGCTCTTTAGTTAATAGTGAAAAACGTGTTGGGTTCGTGAACTGTGTAAATTCATTTGAGCCGAAAAATCAGTGGCTTTACAGGAAATGAACTCTTGCTTGTAGGAAGACAGAGAGGATGTGGTTTAACTCCTTTTGGGAAGGGAAATTGAGACCAGTGTTCTCATCCATGAAACACCCTGTGTTTTAACGCAAGAAGCTTCCTCTTCTTTCCTGAGCCTGCAATAAAGCAAGAAACATAAGCATGCCCAGAAAAAAAGAGCTGTGTTTCCTACTCATACGGACCATATCTAGTTGAACTATGCTTATGAAACTGTAACAAACCACAGCATTTTTTACATAGATGCTCTTTAGTTAATAGTGAAAAACGTGTTGGTTTCAGGAACTGTGTAAATTCATTTGAGCCGAAAAATCCCTGGGTTTACCGGATATGAACTCTTGCTTGTAGGAAGACACAGAGACTTTGGTTTAACCCCGCTTCTGAAGGAAAATTCAGACCAGTGTTCTCATCCCTGAAACATACTCTGTTATAACGCAAGAAGCATGCTCTTCTTCCAGCATCTCCAATACAGCAAGAAACATGAGCATGCCCAGAAAAGAAGAACTGTGTTTCTTACTCATACGGACCATATCTAGTTAAACTATGCTTATGAAACTGTAACAAACCCCAGCATGTGTTACATAGATGCTCTTTAGTTAATAGTGATAAACGTGTTGGGTTCGTGAACTGTGTAAATTCATTTGAGCCGAAAAATAACTGGATTTACCGGATATGAACCTTTGCTTTTAGGAAGACAGAGAGGCTTTGGTTTAATTTCGTTTCTGAAGGCAAATTCAGACCAGTGTTCTCATCCAAGAAACATACTCTCTTTTAACGCAAGAAGCATGCTCTTCTTTCCAGAGTCTCCAATACACCAAGAAACATGAGCGTGCCCAGAAAAAAGGAACTGGGTTTCTTACTCATACGGACCATATCTAGTTAAACTCTGCTTATGAAACTGTAACAAAGCACAGCATCTCTTACATAGATGCTCTTTAGTTAATAGTGAAAATCCTGTTGGGTTCAAGAACAGTGTAAATTCATTTTAGCCGAAAAATCACTGGGTTTACCGGAAATGAACTGTTGCTTGTAGGAAGACACAGAGGCTTTGGTTTAACTCCATTTGTGAAGGAAATTTCAGACCAGTGTTCTCATCCATGAAACATACTCTGTTTTAATGCAACAAGCATGCTCTTCTTCCAGCGTCTCCAATACAGCAAGAAACATGAGCATGCCCAGAAAAAAAGAACTGTGTTTCCTACTCATACGGACCAAATCTAGTTGAACTCTGCTTATGAAACTGTAACAAACCACAGCATGTGTTACATAGATGCTCTTTAGTTAATAGTGACAAACGTTTCGGTTTCAAGAACTGTGTAAATTCATTTGATCCGAAAAATCACTGGGTTTACCGGATATGAACTCTTGCTTGTAGGAAGACACAGAGACTTTGGTTTAACTCCGTATCTGAAGGAAAATTCAGACCACAGTTCTCATCCTTGAAACATACTCTGTTATAACGCAAGAAGCATGCTCTTCTTCCAGCGTCTCCAATACAGCAAGAAACATGAGCATGCCCAGAAAAGAAGAACTGTGTTTCTTACTCATATGGACCATATCTGGTTAAACTCTGCTTCTGAAACTGTAACAAACCACAGCATGTGTTACATAGATGCTCTTTACTTAATAGTTGAAAACGTGTTGGGTTCATGAACTGTGTAAATTCATTTGAGCCGAAAAATCACTGGGTTTACCGGAAATGAACTCTTGCTTGTAGGAAGACACAGAGGCTTTGGTTTAACTCCCTTTGTGAAGGAAATTTCAGACCAGTGTTCTCATCCATGAAACACCCTCTGTTTTAACGCAAGAAGCTTCCTCTTCTTTCCAGAGTCTGCAATACAGCAAGAAATATGAGCATGCCCAGAAAAAAAGAACTGTGTTTCCTACTCATACGGACAATATCTAGTTGAACTCTGCTTATGAAACTGTAACAAACCACAGCATCTCTGACATAGGTGCTCTTTAGTTAACAGTGAAAATCCTGTTGGGTTTGTGAACTGTGTAAATTCATTTGAGCCGAAAATCACTGGGTTCACCGGAAATGAACTCTTGCTTGTAGGAAGACACAGAGGCTGTGGTTTAACTCCGTTTGGGAAGGGAAATTGAGACCAGTGTTCTCATCCATGAAACACCCTCTGTTTTAACGCAAGAAGCTTCCTCTTCTTTCCTGAGCCTGCAATATAGCAAGAAACATGAGCATGTCCAGAAAAAAAGAGCTGTGTTTCCTACTCATACGGACCATATCTAGTTGAACTCTGCTTATGAAACTGTAACAAACCACAGCATTTTTTACATAGATGCTCTTTAGTTAATAGTGAAAAACGTGTTGGTTTCAGGAACTGTGTAAATTCATTTGAGCCGAAAAATCCCTGGGTTTACCGGATATGAACTCTTGCTTGTTGGAAGACACAGAGACTTTGGTTTAACCCCACTTCTGAAGGAAAATTCAGACCAGTGTTCTCATCCCTGAAACATACTCTGTTATAACGCAAGAAGCATGCTCTTCTTCCAGCATCTCCAATACAGCAAGAAACATGAGTATGCCCAGAAAAGAAGAACTGTGTTTCTTATTCATACGGACCATATCTAGTTAAACTGTGCTTCTGAAACTGTAACAAACCACAGCATGTGTTACATAGATGCTCTTTACTTAATAGTTGAAAACGTGTTGGGTTCATGAACTGTGTAAATTCATTTGAGCAGAAAAATCACTGGGTTTACCGGAAATGAACCCTTGCTAATAGGAAAGCACAGAGGCATTGGATTCACTCCTTTTGTGAAGGGAAATTCAGACCAGAGTTCTCATCCATGAAACACACTCTGTTTTAGCGCAAAGAGCATGCTCTTCTTTCCAGTCTCTAATACAGCAAGAAACATGAGCATGCCCAGAAAAAAAGAAGTGTGGTTCCTACTCATACGGACCATATCTAGTTGAACTCTGATTATGAAACTGTAACAAACCACAGCATCTCTTACATAGATGCTCTTTAGTTAATAGTGAAAAACGTGTTGGGTTCGTGAACTGTGTAAATTCATTTGAGCCGAAAAATCAGTGGCTTTACCGGAAATGAACTCTTGCTTGTAGGAAGACAGAGAGGATGTGGTTTAACTCCTTTTGGGAAGGGAAATTGAGACCAGTGTTCTCATCCATGAAACACCCTGTGTTTTAACGCAAGAAGCTTCCTCTTCTTTCCTGAGCCTGCAATAAAGCAAGAAACATAAGCATGCCCAGAAAAAAAGAGCTGTGTTTCCTACTCATACGGACCATATCTAGTTGAACTATGCTTATGAAACTGTAACAAACCACAGCATTTTTTACATAGATGCTCTTTAGTTAATAGTGAAAAACGTGTTGGTTTCAGGAACTGTGTAAATTCATTTGAGCCGAAAAATCCCTGGGTTTACCGGATATGAACTCTTGCTTGTAGGAAGACACAGAGACTTTGGTTTAACCCCGCTTCTGAAGGAAAATTCAGACCAGTGTTCTCATCCCTGAAACATACTCTGTTATAACGCAAGAAGCATGCTCTTCTTCCAGCATCTCCAATACAGCAAGAAACATGAGCATGCCCAGAAAAGAAGAACTGTGTTTCTTACTCATACGGACCATATCTAGTTAAACTATGCTTATGAAACTGTAACAAACCCCAGCATGTGTTACATAGATGCTCTTTAGTTAATAGTGATAAACTTGTTGGGTTCGTGAACTGTGTAAATTCATTTGAGCCGAAAAATAACTGGATTTACCGGATATGAACTCTTGCTTTTAGGAAGACAGAGAGGCTTTGGTTTAATTTCGTTTCTGAAGGCAAATTCAGACCAGTGTTCTCATCCAAGAAACATACTCTCTTTTAACGCAAGAAGCATGCTCTTCTTTCCAGAGTCTCCAATACACCAAGAAACATGAGCGTGCCCAGAAAAAAGGAACTGGGTTTCTTACTCATACGGACCATATCTAGTTAAACTCTGCTTATGAAACTGTAACAAAGCACAGCATCTCTTACATAGATGCTCTTTAGTTAATAGTGAAAATCCTGTTGGGTTCAAGAACAGTGTAAATTCATTTTAGCCGAAAAATCACTGGGTTTACCGGAAATGAACTGTTGCTTGTAGGAAGACACAGAGGCTTTGGTTTAACTCCGTTTGTGAAGGAAATTTCAGACCAGTGTTCTCATCCATGAAACATACTCTGTTTTAATGCAAGAAGCATGCTCTTCTTTCCAGTGTCTCCAATACAGCAAGAAACATGATCATGCCCAGAAAAAAAGAACTGAGTTTCTTACTCATACGGACCATATCTAGTTGAACTCTGCTTATGAAACTGTAACAAACCACAGCATGTGTTACATAGATGCTCTTTAGTTAATAGTGACAAACGTTTCGGTTTCAAGAACTGTGTAAATTCATTTGATCCGAAAAATCACTGGGTTTACCAGATATGAACTCTTGCTTGTAGGAAGACACAGAGACTTTGGTTTAACTCCGTATCTGAAGGAAAATTCAGACCACAGTTCTCATCCTTGAAACATACTCTGTTATAACGCAAGAAGCATGCTCTTCTTCCAGCGTCTCCAATACAGCAAGAAACATGAGCATGCCCAGAAAAGAAGAACTGTGTTTCTTACTCATATGGACCATATCTGGTTAAACTCTGCTTCTGAAACTGTAACAAACCACAGCATGTGTTACATAGATGCTCTTTACTTAATAGTTGAAAACGTGTTGGGTTCATGAACTGTGTAAATTCATTTGAGCAGAAAAATCACTGGGTTTACCGGAAATGAACTCTTGCTTGTAGGAAGACACAGAGGCTTTGGTTTAACTCCCTTTGTGAAGGAAATTTCAGACCAGTGTTCTCATCCATGAAACACCCTCTGTTTTAACGCAAGAAGCTTCCACTTCTTTCCAGAGTCTGCAATACAGCAAGAAATATGAGCATGCCCAGAAAAAAAGAACTGTGTTTCCTACTCATACGGACAATATCTAGTTGAACTCTGCTTATGAAACTGTAACAAACCACAGCATCTCTGACATAGGTGCTCTTTAGTTAACAGTGAAAATCCTGTTGGGTTTGTGAACTGTGTAAATTCATTTGAGCCGAAAATCACTGGGTTCACCGGAAATGAACTCTTGCTTGTAGGAAGACACAGAGGCTGTGGTTTAACTCCGTTTGGGAAGGGAAATTGAGACCAGTGTTCTCATCCTTGAAACACCCTCTGTTTTAACGCAAGAAGCTTCCTCTTCTTTCCTGAGCCTGCAATATAGCAAGAAACATGAGCATGCCCAGAAAAAAAGAGCTGTGTTTCCTACTCATACGGACCATATCTAGTTGAACTCTGCTTATGAAACTGTAACAAACCACAGCATTTTTTACATAGATGCTCTTTAGTTAATAGTGAAAAACGTGTTGGTTTCAGGAACTGTGTAAATTCATTTGAGCCGAAAAATCCCTGGGTTTACCGGATATGAACTCTTGCTTGTAGGAAGACACAGAGACTTTGGTTTAACCCCACTTCTGAAGGAAAATTCAGACCAGTGTTCTCATCCCTGAAACATACTCTGTTATAATGCAAGAAGCATGCTCTTCTTCCAGCATCTCCAATACAGCAAGAAACATGAGTATGCCCAGAAAAGAAGAACTGTGTTTCTTATTCATACGGACCATATCTAGTTAAACTGTGCTTCTGAAACTGTAACAAACCACAGCATGTGTTACATAGATGCTCTTTACTTAATAGTTGAAAACGTGTTGGGTTCATGAACTGTGTAAATTCATTTGAGCAGAAAAATCACTGGGTTTACCGGAAATGAACCCTTGCTAATAGGAAAGCACAGAGGCATTGGATTCACTCCTTTTGTGAAGGGAAATTCAGACCAGAGTTCTCATCCATGAAACACACTCTGTTTTAGCGCAAAGAGCATGCTCTTCTTTCCAGTCTCTAATACAGCAAGAAACATGAGCATGCCCAGAAAAAAAGAAGTGTGGTTCCTACTCATACGGACCATATCTAGTTGAACTCTGATTATGAAACTGTAACAAACCACAGCATCTCTTACATAGATGCTCTTTAGTTAATAGTGAAAAACGTGTTGGGTTCGTGAACTGTGTAAATTCATTTGAGCCGAAAAATCAGTGGCTTTACCGGAAATGAACTCTTGCTTGTAGGAAGACAGAGAGGATGTGGTTTAACTCCTTTTGGGAAGGGAAATTGAGACCAGTGTTCTCATCCATGAAACACCCTCTGTTTTAACGCAAGAAGCTTCCTCTTCTTTCCTGAGCCTGCAATATAGCAAGAAACATAAGCATGCCCAGAAAAAAAGAGCTGTGTTTCCTACTCATACGGACCATATCTAGTTGAACTCTGCTTATGAAACTGTAACAAACCACAGCATTTTTTACATAGATGCTCTTTAGTTAATAGTGAAAAACGTGTTGGTTTCAGGAACTGTGTAAATTCATTTGAGCCGAAAAATCCCTGGGTTTACCGGATATGAACTCTTGCTTGTAGGAAGACACAGAAACTTTGGTTTAACCCCGCTTCTGAAGGAAAATTCAGACCAGTGTTCTCATCCCTGAAACATACTCTGTTATAACGCAAGAAGCATGCTCTTCTTCCAGCATCTCCAATACAGCAAGAAACATGAGCATGCCCAGAAAAGAAGAACTGTGTTTCTTACTCATACTGACCATATCTAGTTAAACTATGCTTATGAAACTGTAACAAACCCCAGCATGTGTTACATAGATGCTCTTTAGTTAATAGTGATAAACGTGTTGGGTTCGTGAACTGTGTAAATTCATTTGAGCCGAAAAATAACTGGATTTACCGGATATGAACTCTTGCTTTTAGGAAGACAGAGAGGCTTTGGTTTAATTTCGTTTCTGAAGGCAAATTCAGACCAGTGTTCTCATCCAAGAAACATACTCTCTTTTAACGCAAGAAGCATGCTCTTCTTTCCAGAGTCTCCAATACACCAAGAAACATGAGCGTGCCCAGAAAAAAGGAACTGGGTTTCTTACTCATACGGACCATATCTAGTTAAACTCTGCTTATGAAACTGTAACAAAGCACAGCATCTCTTACATAGATGCTCTTTAGTTAATAGTGAAAATCCTGTTGGGTTCAAGAACAGTGTAAATTCATTTTAGCCGAAAAATCACTGGGTTTACCGGAAATGAACTGTTACTTGTAGGAAGACACAGAGGCTTTGGTTTAACTCCGTTTGTGAAGGAAATTTCAGACCAGTGTTCTCATCCATGAAACATACTCTGTTTTAATGCAAGAAGCATGCTCTTCTTTCCAGCGTCTCCAATACAGCAAGAAACATGAGCATGCCCAGAAAAAAAGAACTGTGTTTCCTACTCATACGGACCAAATCTAGTTGAACTCTGCTTATGAAACTGTAACAAACCACAGCATGTGTTACATAGATGCTCTTTAGTTAATAGTGACAAACGTTTCGGTTTCAAGAACTGTGTAAATTCATTTGATCCGAAAAATCACTGGGTTTACCTGATATGAACTCTTGCTTGTAGGAAGACACATGGACTTTGGTTTAACTCCGTATCTGAAGGAAAATTCAGACCACAGTTCTCATCCTTGAAACATACTCTGTTATAACGCAAGAAGCATGCTCTTCTTCCAGCGTCTCCAATACAGCAAGAAACATGAGCATGCCCAGAAAAGAAGAACTGTGTTTCTTACTCATATGGACCATATCTGGTTAAACTCTGCTTCTGAAACTGTAACAAACGACAGCATGTGTTACATAGATGCTCTTTACTTAATAGTTGAAAACGTGTTGAGTTCATGAACTGTGTAAATTCATTTGAGCAGAAAAATCCCTGGGTTTACCGGAAATGAACTCTTGCTTGTAGGAAGACACAGAGGCTTTGGTTTAACTCCCTTTGTGAAGGAAATTTCAGACCAGTGTTCTCATCCATGAAACACCCTCTGTTTTAACGCAAGAAGCTTCCTCTTCTTTCCAGAGTCTGCAATACAGCAAGAAATATGAGCATGCCCAGAAAAAAAGAACTGTGTTTCCTACTCATACGGACAATATCTAGTTGAACTCTTCTTATGAAACTGTAACAAACCACAGCATCTCTTACATAGATGCTCTATAGTTAATAGTGAAAAACGTGTTGGGTTCGTGAACTGTGTAAATACATTTGAGCCGAAAAATCACTGGGTTTACCGGAAATGAACTCTTGCTTGTAGGAAGACACAGAGGATGTGGTTTAACTTCGTTTGGGAAGGGAAATTGAGACCAGTGTTCTCATCAATGAAACACCCTCTGTTTTAACGCAAGAAGCTTCCTCTTCTTTCCTAGGGCCTGCAATATAGCAAGAAACATGAGCATGCCCAGAAAAAAAAGAGCTGTGTTTCCTACTCATACGGACCCCATCTAGTTGAACTCTGCTTATGAAACTGTAACAAACCACAGCATTTTTTACATAGATGCTCTTTAGTTAATATTGAAAAACGTGTTGGTTTCAGGAACTGTGTAAATTCATTTGAGCCGAAAAATCCCTGGGTTTACCGGATATGAACTCTTGCTTGTAGGAAGACACAGAGACTTTGGTTTAACCCCGCTTCTGAAGGAAAATTCAGACCAGTGTTCTCATCCCTGAAACATACTCTGTTATAACGCAAGAAGCATGCTCTTCTTCCAGCATCTCCAATACAGCAAGAAACATGACCATGCCCAGAAAAAAAGACCTGTGTTTCCTACTCATACGGACAATATCTAGTTGAACTCTGCTTATGAAACTGTAACAAACCACAGCATGTGTTACATAGATGCTCTTTAGTTAATAGTGAAAAACGTGTTGGTTTCAAGAACTTTGTAAATTCATTTGAGCCGAAAAATCACTGGGTTTACCGGATATGAACTCTTGCTTGTAGGAAGACACAGAGACTTTGGTTAATCTCCGTTTCTGAAGGAAAATTCAGACAACGGTTCTCATCCATGAAACATACTCTGTTATAACGCAAGAAGCATGCCCTTCTTCCAGGATCTCTAATACAGCAAGAAACATGAGCATGCCCAGAAAAAACGAACTGAGTTTCCTACTCATTAGGACCATATCTAGTTGAACTCTGCTTATGAAACTGTAACAAACCACAGCATTTGTTACATAGATGCTCTTTAGTTAATAGTGAAAAACGTGATGGGTTCGTAAATGTGTAAATTCATTTGAGCCGAAAATTCACTGGGTTTACGGGAAAGGAACTCTTGCTTGTAGGAAGACACAGAGGCTGTGGTTTAACTCCGTTTGTGAAGGGAAATTCAGACCAGTGTTCTCATCCAAGAAACATACTCTCTTTTAACGCAAGAAGCATGCTCTTCTTCCAGCATCTCCAATACAGCAAGAAACATGAGCATGCCCAGAAAAGAAGAACTGTGTTTCTTACTCATACGGACCATATCTAGTTAAACTATGCTTATGAAACTGTAACAAACCCCAGCATGTGTTACATAGATGCTCTTTAGTTAATAGTGATAAACGTGTTGGGTTCGTGAACTGTGTAAATTCATTTGAGCCGAAAAATAACTGGATTTACCGGATATGAACTCTTGCTTTTAGGAAGACAGAGAGGCTTTGGTTTAATTTCGTTTCTGAAGGCAAATTCAGACCAGTGTTCTCATCCAAGAAACATACTCTCTTTTAACGCAAGAAGCATGCTCTTCTTTCCAGAGTCTCCAATACACCAAGAAACATGAGCGTGCCCAGAAAAAAGGAACTGGGTTTCTTACTCATACGGACCATATCTAGTTAAACTCTGCTTATGAAACTGTAACAAAGCACAGCATCTCTTACATAGATGCTCTTTAGTTAATAGTGAAAATCCTGTTGGGTTCAAGAACAGTGTAAATTCATTTTAGCCGAAAAATCACTGGGTTTACCGGAAATGAACTGTTGCTTGTAGGAAGACACAGAGGCTTTGGTTTAACTCCGTTTGTGAAGGAAATTTCAGACCAGTGTTCTCATCCATGAAACATACTCTGTTTTAATGCAAGAAGCATGCTCTTCTTTCCAGTGTCTCCAATACAGCAAGAAACATGATCATGCCCAGAAAAAAAGAACTGAGTTTCTTACTCATACGGACCATATCTAGTTGAACTCTGCTTATGAAACTGTAACAAACCACAGCATGTGTTACATAGATGCTCTTTAGTTAATAGTGACAAACGTTTCGGTTTCAAGAACTGTGTAAATTCATTTGATCCGAAAAATCACTGGGTTTACCAGATATGAACTCTTGCTTGTAGGAAGACACAGAGACTTTGGTTTAACTCCGTATCTGAAGGAAAATTCAGACCACAGTTCTCATCCTTGAAACATACTCTGTTATAACGCAAGAAGCATGCTCTTCTTCCAGCGTCTCCAATACAGCAAGAAACATGAGCATGCCCAGAAAAGAAGAACTGTGTTTCTTACTCATATGGACCATATCTTGTTAAACTCTGCTTCTGAAACTGTAACAAACCACAGCATGTGTTACATAGATGCTCTTTACTTAATAGTTGAAAACGTGTTGGGTTCATGAACTGTGTAAATTCATTTGAGCAGAAAAATCACTGGGTTTACCGGAAATGAACTCTTGCTTGTAGGAAGACACAGAGGCTTTGGTTTAACTCCCTTTGTGAAGGAAATTTCAGACCAGTGTTCTCATCCATGAAACACCCTCTGTTTTAACGCAAGAAGCTTCCACTTCTTTCCAGAGTCTGCAATACAGCAAGAAATATGAGCATGCCCAGAAAAAAAGAACTGTGTTTCCTACTCATACGGACAATATCTAGTTGAACTCTGCTTATGAAACTGTAACAAACCACAGCATCTCTGACATAGGTGCTCTTTAGTTAACAGTGAAAATCCTGTTGGGTTTGTGAACTGTGTAAATTCATTTGAGCCGAAAATCACTGGGTTCACCGGAAATGAACTCTTGCTTGTAGGAAGACACAGAGGCTGTGGTTTAACTCCGTTTGGGAAGGGAAATTGAGACCAGTGTTCTCATCCTTGAAACACCCTCTGTTTTAACGCAAGAAGCTTCCTCTTCTTTCCTGAGCCTGCAATATAGCAAGAAACATGAGCATGCCCAGAAAAAAAGAGCTGTGTTTCCTACTCATACGGACCATATCTAGTTGAACTCTGCTTATGAAACTGTAACAAACCACAGCATTTTTTACATAGATGCTCTTTAGTTAATAGTGAAAAACGTGTTGGTTTCAGGAACTGTGTAAATTCATTTGAGCCGAAAAATCCCTGGGTTTACCGGATATGAACTCTTGCTTGTAGGAAGACACAGAGACTTTGGTTTAACCCCACTTCTGAAGGAAAATTCAGACCAGTGTTCTCATCCCTGAAACATACTCTGTTATAATGCAAGAAGCATGCTCTTCTTCCAGCATCTCCAATACAGCAAGAAACATGAGTATGCCCAGAAAAGAAGAACTGTGTTTCTTATTCATACGGACCATATCTAGTTAAACTGTGCTTCTGAAACTGTAACAAACCACAGCATGTGTTACATAGATGCTCTTTACTTAATAGTTGAAAACGTGTTGGGTTCATGAACTGTGTAAATTCATTTGAGCAGAAAAATCACTGGGTTTACCGGAAATGAACCCTTGCTAATAGGAAAGCACAGAGGCATTGGATTCACTCCTTTTGTGAAGGGAAATTCAGACCAGAGTTCTCATCCATGAAACACACTCTGTTTTAGCGCAAAGAGCATGCTCTTCTTTCCAGTCTCTAATACAGCAAGAAACATGAGCATGCCCAGAAAAAAAGAAGTGTGGTTCCTACTCATACGGACCATATCTAGTTGAACTCTGATTATGAAACTGTAACAAACCACAGCATCTCTTACATAGATGCTCTTTAGTTAATAGTGAAAAACGTGTTGGGTTCGTGAACTGTGTAAATTCATTTGAGCCGAAAAATCAGTGGCTTTACCGGAAATGAACTCTTGCTTGTAGGAAGACAGAGAGGATGTGGTTTAACTCCTTTTGGGAAGGGAAATTGAGACCAGTGTTCTCATCCATGAAACACCCTCTGTTTTAACGCAAGAAGCTTCCTCTTCTTTCCTGAGCCTGCAATATAGCAAGAAACATAAGCATGCCCAGAAAAAAAGAGCTGTGTTTCCTACTCATACGGACCATATCTAGTTGAACTCTGCTTATGAAACTGTAACAAACCACAGCATTTTTTACATAGATGCTCTTTAGTTAATAGTGAAAAACGTGTTGGTTTCAGGAACTGTGTAAATTCATTTGAGCCGAAAAATCCCTGGGTTTACCGGATATGAACTCTTGCTTGTAGGAAGACACAGAAACTTTGGTTTAACCCCGCTTCTGAAGGAAAATTCAGACCAGTGTTCTCATCCCTGAAACATACTCTGTTATAACGCAAGAAGCATGCTCTTCTTCCAGCATCTCCAATACAGCAAGAAACATGAGCATGCCCAGAAAAGAAGAACTGTGTTTCTTACTCATACTGACCATATCTAGTTAAACTATGCTTATGAAACTGTAACAAACCCCAGCATGTGTTACATAGATGCTCTTTAGTTAATAGTGATAAACGTGTTGGGTTCGTGAACTGTGTAAATTCATTTGAGCCGAAAAATAACTGGATTTACCGGATATGAACTCTTGCTTTTAGGAAGACAGAGAGGCTTTGGTTTAATTTCGTTTCTGAAGGCAAATTCAGACCAGTGTTCTCATCCAAGAAACATACTCTCTTTTAACGCAAGAAGCATGCTCTTCTTTCCAGAGTCTCCAATACACCAAGAAACATGAGCGTGCCCAGAAAAAAGGAACTGGGTTTCTTACTCATACGGACCATATCTAGTTAAACTCTGCTTATGAAACTGTAACAAAGCACAGCATCTCTTACATAGATGCTCTTTAGTTAATAGTGAAAATCCTGTTGGGTTCAAGAACAGTGTAAATTCATTTTAGCCGAAAAATCACTGGGTTTACCGGAAATGAACTGTTACTTGTAGGAAGACACAGAGGCTTTGGTTTAACTCCGTTTGTGAAGGAAATTTCAGACCAGTGTTCTCATCCATGAAACATACTCTGTTTTAATGCAAGAAGCATGCTCTTCTTTCCAGCGTCTCCAATACAGCAAGAAACATGAGCATGCCCAGAAAAAAAGAACTGTGTTTCCTACTCATACGGACCAAATCTAGTTGAACTCTGCTTATGAAACTGTAACAAACCACAGCATGTGTTACATAGATGCTCTTTAGTTAATAGTGACAAACGTTTCGGTTTCAAGAACTGTGTAAATTCATTTGATCCGAAAAATCACTGGGTTTACCTGATATGAACTCTTGCTTGTAGGAAGACACATGGACTTTGGTTTAACTCCGTATCTGAAGGAAAATTCAGACCACAGTTCTCATCCTTGAAACATACTCTGTTATAACGCAAGAAGCATGCTCTTCTTCCAGCGTCTCCAATACAGCAAGAAACATGAGCATGCCCAGAAAAGAAGAACTGTGTTTCTTACTCATATGGACCATATCTGGTTAAACTCTGCTTCTGAAACTGTAACAAACGACAGCATGTGTTACATAGATGCTCTTTACTTAATAGTTGAAAACGTGTTGAGTTCATGAACTGTGTAAATTCATTTGAGCAGAAAAATCCCTGGGTTTACCGGAAATGAACTCTTGCTTGTAGGAAGACACAGAGGCTTTGGTTTAACTCCCTTTGTGAAGGAAATTTCAGACCAGTGTTCTCATCCATGAAACACCCTCTGTTTTAACGCAAGAAGCTTCCTCTTCTTTCCAGAGTCTGCAATACAGCAAGAAATATGAGCATGCCCAGAAAAAAAGAACTGTGTTTCCTACTCATACGGACAATATCTAGTTGAACTCTTCTTATGAAACTGTAACAAACCACAGCATCTCTTACATAGATGCTCTATAGTTAATAGTGAAAAACGTGTTGGGTTCGTGAACTGTGTAAATACATTTGAGCCGAAAAATCACTGGGTTTACCGGAAATGAACTCTTGCTTGTAGGAAGACACAGAGGATGTGGTTTAACTTCGTTTGGGAAGGGAAATTGAGACCAGTGTTCTCATCAATGAAACACCCTCTGTTTTAACGCAAGAAGCTTCCTCTTCTTTCCTAGGGCCTGCAATATAGCAAGAAACATGAGCATGCCCAGAAAAAAAAGAGCTGTGTTTCCTACTCATACGGACCCCATCTAGTTGAACTCTGCTTATGAAACTGTAACAAACCACAGCATTTTTTACATAGATGCTCTTTAGTTAATATTGAAAAACGTGTTGGTTTCAGGAACTGTGTAAATTCATTTGAGCCGAAAAATCCCTGGGTTTACCGGATATGAACTCTTGCTTGTAGGAAGACACAGAGACTTTGGTTTAACCCCGCTTCTGAAGGAAAATTCAGACCAGTGTTCTCATCCCTGAAACATACTCTGTTATAACGCAAGAAGCATGCTCTTCTTCCAGCATCTCCAATACAGCAAGAAACATGACCATGCCCAGAAAAAAAGACCTGTGTTTCCTACTCATACGGACAATATCTAGTTGAACTCTGCTTATGAAACTGTAACAAACCACAGCATGTGTTACATAGATGCTCTTTAGTTAATAGTGAAAAACGTGTTGGTTTCAAGAACTTTGTAAATTCATTTGAGCCGAAAAATCACTGGGTTTACCGGATATGAACTCTTGCTTGTAGGAAGACACAGAGACTTTGGTTAATCTCCGTTTCTGAAGGAAAATTCAGACAACGGTTCTCATCCATGAAACATACTCTGTTATAACGCAAGAAGCATGCCCTTCTTCCAGGATCTCTAATACAGCAAGAAACATGAGCATGCCCAGAAAAAACGAACTGAGTTTCCTACTCATTAGGACCATATCTAGTTGAACTCTGCTTATGAAACTGTAACAAACCACAGCATTTGTTACATAGATGCTCTTTAGTTAATAGTGAAAAACGTGATGGGTTCGTAAATGTGTAAATTCATTTGAGCCGAAAATTCACTGGGTTTACGGGAAAGGAACTCTTGCTTGTAGGAAGACACAGAGGCTGTGGTTTAACTCCGTTTGTGAAGGGAAATTCAGACCAGTGTTCTCATCCAAGAAACATACTCTCTTTTAACGCAAGAAGCATGCTCTTCTTCCAGCATCTCCAATACAGCAAGAAACATGAGCATGCCCAGAAAAGAAGAACTGTGTTTCTTACTCATACGGACCATATCTAGTTAAACTATGCTTATGAAACTGTAACAAACCCCAGCATGTGTTACATAGATGCTCTTTAGTTAATAGTGATAAACGTGTTGGGTTCGTGAACTGTGTAAATTCATTTGAGCCGAAAAATAACTGGATTTACCGGATATGAACTCTTGCTTTTAGGAAGACAGAGAGGCTTTGGTTTAATTTCGTTTCTGAAGGCAAATTCAGACCAGTGTTCTCATCCAAGAAACATACTCTCTTTTAACGCAAGAAGCATGCTCTTCTTTCCAGAGTCTCCAATACACCAAGAAACATGAGCGTGCCCAGAAAAAAGGAACTGGGTTTCTTACTCATACGGACCATATCTAGTTAAACTCTGCTTATGAAACTGTAACAAAGCACAGCATCTCTTACATAGATGCTCTTTAGTTAATAGTGAAAATCCTGTTGGGTTCAAGAACAGTGTAAATTCATTTTAGCCGAAAAATCACTGGGTTTACCGGAAATGAACTGTTGCTTGTAGGAAGACACAGAGGCTTTGGTTTAACTCCGTTTGTGAAGGAAATTTCAGACCAGTGTTCTCATCCATGAAACATACTCTGTTTTAATGCAAGAAGCATGCTCTTCTTTCCAGTGTCTCCAATACAGCAAGAAACATGATCATGCCCAGAAAAAAAGAACTGAGTTTCTTACTCATACGGACCATATCTAGTTGAACTCTGCTTATGAAACTGTAACAAACCACAGCATGTGTTACATAGATGCTCTTTAGTTAATAGTGACAAACGTTTCGGTTTCAAGAACTGTGTAAATTCATTTGATCCGAAAAATCACTGGGTTTACCAGATATGAACTCTTGCTTGTAGGAAGACACAGAGACTTTGGTTTAACTCCGTATCTGAAGGAAAATTCAGACCACAGTTCTCATCCTTGAAACATACTCTGTTATAACGCAAGAAGCATGCTCTTCTTCCAGCGTCTCCAATACAGCAAGAAACATGAGCATGCCCAGAAAAGAAGAACTGTGTTTCTTACTCATATGGACCATATCTTGTTAAACTCTGCTTCTGAAACTGTAACAAACCACAGCATGTGTTACATAGATGCTCTTTACTTAATAGTTGAAAACGTGTTGGGTTCATGAACTGTGTAAATTCATTTGAGCCGAAAAATCACTGGGTTTACCGGAAATGAACTCTTGCTTGTAGGAAGACACAGAGGCTTTGGTTTAACTCCCTTTGTGAAGGAAATTTCAGACCAGTGTTCTCATCCATGAAACACCCTCTGTTTTAACGCAAGAAGCTTCCTCTTCTTTCCAGAGTCTGCAATACAGCAAGAAATATGAGCATGCCCAGAAAAAAAGAACTGTGTTTCCTACTCATACGGACAATATCTAGTTGAACTCTGCTTATGAAACTGTAACAAACCACAGCATCTCTGACATAGGTGCTCTTTAGTTAACAGTGAAAATCCTGTTGGGTTTGTGAACTGTGTAAATTCATTTGAGCCGAAAATCACTGGGTTCACCGGAAATGAACTCTTGCTTGTAGGAAGACACAGAGGCTGTGGTTTAACTCCGTTTGGGAAGGGAAATTGAGACCAGTGTTCTCATCCATGAAACACCCTCTGTTTTAACGCAAGAAGCTTCCTCTTCTTTCCTGAGCCTGCAATATAGCAAGAAACATGAGCATGCCCAGAAAAAAAGAGCTGTGTTTCCTACTCATACGGACCATATCTAGTTGAACTCTGCTTATGAAACTGTAACAAACCACAGCATTTTTTACATAGATGCTCTTTAGTTAATAGTGAAAAACGTGTTGGTTTCAGGAACTGTGTAAATTCATTTGAGCCGAAAAATCCCTGGGTTTACCGGATATGAACTCTTGCTTGTAGGAAGACACAGAGACTTTGGTTTAACCCCACTTCTGAAGGAAAATTCAGACCAGTGTTCTCATCCCTGAAACATACTCTGTTATAACGCAAGAAGCATGCTCTTCTTCCAGCATCTCCAATACAGCAAGAAACATGAGTATGCCCAGAAAAGAAGAACTGTGTTTCTTATTCATACGGACCATATCTAGTTAAACTGTGCTTCTGAAACTGTAACAAACCACAGCATGTGTTACATAGATGCTCTTTACTTAATAGTTGAAAACGTGTTGGGTTCATGAACTGTGTAAATTCATTTGAGCAGAAAAATCACTGGGTTTACCGGAAATGAACCCTTGCTAATAGGAAAGCACAGAGGCATTGGATTCACTCCTTTTGTGAAGGGAAATTCAGACCAGAGTTCTCATCCATGAAACACACTCTGTTTTAGCGCAAAGAGCATGCTCTTCTTTCCAGTCTCTAATACAGCAAGAAACATGAGCATGCCCAGAAAAAAAGATGTGTGGTTCCTACTCATACGGACCATATCTACTTGAACTCTGATTATGAAACTGTAACAAACCACAGCATCTCTTACATAGATGCTCTTTAGTTAATAGTGAAAAACGTGTTGGGTTCGTGAACTGTGTAAATTCATTTGAGCCGAAAAATCAGTGGCTTTACCGGAAATGAACTCTTGCTTGTAGGAAGACAGAGAGGATGTGGTTTAACTCCTTTTGGGAAGGGAAATTGAGACCAGTGTTCTCATCCATGAAACACCCTCTGTTTTAACGCAAGAAGCTTCCTCTTCTTTCCTGAGCCTGCAATATAGCAAGAAACATAAGCATGCCCAGAAAAAAAGAGCTGTGTTTCCTACTCATACGGACCATATCTAGTTGAACTCTGCTTATGAAACTGTAACAAACCACAGCATTTTTTACATAGATGCTCTTTAGTTAATAGTGAAAAACGTGTTGGTTTCAGGAACTGTGTAAATTCATTTGAGCCGAAAAATCCCTGGGTTTACCGGATATGAACTCTTGCTTGTAGGAAGACACAGAAACTTTGGTTTAACCCCGCTTCTGAAGGAAAATTCAGACCAGTGTTCTCATCCCTGAAACATACTCTGTTATAACGCAAGAAGCATGCTCTTCTTCCAGCATCTCCAATACAGCAAGAAACATGAGCATGCCCAGAAAAGAAGAACTGTGTTTCTTACTCATACTGACCATATCTAGTTAAACTATGCTTATGAAACTGTAACAAACCCCAGCATGTGTTACATAGATGCTCTTTAGTTAATAGTGATAAACGTGTTGGGTTCGTGAACTGTGTAAATTCATTTGAGCCGAAAAATAACTGGATTTACCGGATATGAACTCTTGCTTTTAGGAAGACAGAGAGGCTTTGGTTTAATTTCGTTTCTGAAGGCAAATTCAGACCAGTGTTCTCATCCAAGAAACATACTCTCTTTTAACGCAAGAAGCATGCTCTTCTTTCCAGAGTCTCCAATACACCAAGAAACATGAGCGTGCCCAGAAAAAAGGAACTGGGTTTCTTACTCATACGGACCATATCTAGTTAAACTCTGCTTATGAAACTGTAACAAAGCACAGCATCTCTTACATAGATGCTCTTTAGTTAATAGTGAAAATCCTGTTGGGTTCAAGAACAGTGTAAATTCATTTTAGCCGAAAAATCACTGGGTTTACCGGAAATGAACTGTTACTTGTAGGAAGACACAGAGGCTTTGGTTTAACTCCGTTTGTGAAGGAAATTTCAGACCAGTGTTCTCATCCATGAAACATACTCTGTTTTAATGCAACAAGCATGCTCTTCTTCCAGCGTCTCCAATACAGCAAGAAACATGAGCATGCCCAGAAAAAAAGAACTGTGTTTCCTACTCATACGGACCAAATCTAGTTGAACTCTGCTTATGAAACTGTAACAAACCACAGCATGTGTTACATAGATGCTCTTTAGTTAATAGTGACAAACGTTTCGGTTTCAAGAACTGTGTAAATTCATTTGATCCGAAAAATCACTGGGTTTACCTGATATGAACTCTTGCTTGTAGGAAGACACATGGACTTTGGTTTAACTCCGTATCTGAAGGAAAATTCAGACCACAGTTCTCATCCTTGAAACATACTCTGTTATAACGCAAGAAGCATGCTCTTCTTCCAGCGTCTCCAATACAGCAAGAAACATGAGCATGCCCAGAAAAGAAGAACTGTGTTTCTTACTCATATGGACCATATCTGGTTAAACTCTGCTTCTGAAACTGTAACAAACGACAGCATGTGTTACATAGATGCTCTTTACTTAATAGTTGAAAACGTGTTGAGTTCATGAACTGTGTAAATTCATTTGAGCAGAAAAATCCCTGGGTTTACCGGAAATGAACTCTTGCTTGTAGGAAGACACAGAGGCTTTGGTTTAACTCCCTTTGTGAAGGAAATTTCAGACCAGTGTTCTCATCCATGAAACACCCTCTGTTTTAACGCAAGAAGCTTCCTCTTCTTTCCAGAGTCTGCAATACAGCAAGAAATATGAGCATGCCCAGAAAAAAAGAACTGTGTTTCCTACTCATACGGACAATATCTAGTTGAACTCTGCTTATGAAACTGTAACAAACCACCGCATCTCTTACATAGATGCTCTATAGTTAATAGTGAAAAACGTGTTGGGTTCGTGAACTGTGTAAATACATTTGAGCCGAAAAATCACTGGGTTTACCGGAAATGAACTCTTGCTTGTAGGAAGACACAGAGGATGTGGTTTAACTCCGTTTGGGAAGGGAAATTGAGACCAGTGTTCTCATCAATGAAACACCCTCTGTTTTAACGCAAGAAGCTTCCTCTTCTTTCCTAGGGCCTGCAATATAGCAAGAAACATGAGCATGCCCAGAAAAAAAAGAGCTGTGTTTCCTACTCATACGGACCATATCTAGTTGAACTCTGCTTATGAAACTGTAACAAACCACAGCATTTTTTACATAGATGCTCTTTAGTTAATAGTGAAAAACGTGTTGGTTTCAGGAACTGTGTAAATTCATTTGAGCCGAAAAATCCCTGGGATTACCGGATATGAACTCTTGCTTGTAGGAAGACACAGAGACTTTGGTTTAACCCCGCTTCTGAAGGAAAATTCAGACCAGTGTTCTCATCCCTGAAACATACTCTGTTATAACGCAAGAAGCATGCTCTTCTTCCAGCATCTCCAATACAGCAAGAAACATGAGCATGCCCAGAAAAAAAGAACTGTGTTTCCTACTCATACGGACAATATCTAGTTGAACTCTGCTTATGAAACTGTAACAATCCACAGCATGTGTTACATAGATGCTCTTTAGTTAATAGTGAAAAACGTGTTGGTTTCAAGAACTTTGTAAATTCATTTGAGCCGAAAAATCACTGGGTTTACCGGATATGAACTCTTGCTTGTAGGAAGACACAGAGACTTTGGTTAATCTCCGTTTCTGAAGGAAAATTCAGACAACGGTTCTCATCCATGAAACATACTCTGTTATAACGCAAGAAGCATGCCCTTCTTCCAGGATCTCTAATACAGCAAGAAACATGAGCATGCCCAGAAAAAACGAACTGAGTTTCCTACTCATTAGGACCATATCTAGTTGAACTCTGCTTATGAAACTGTAACAAACCACAGCATTTGTTACATAGATGCTCTTTAGTTAATAGTGAAAAACGTGATGGGTTCGTAAATGTGTAAATTCATTTGAGCCGAAAATTCACTGGGTTTACGGGAAAGGAACTCTTGCTTGTAGGAAGACACAGAGGCTGTGGTTTAACTCCGTTTGTGAAGGGAAATTCAGACCAGTGTTCTCATCCAAGAAACATACTCTCTTTTAACGCAAGAAGCATGCTCTTCTTTCCAGAGTCTCCAATACACCAAGAAACATGAGCGTGCCCAGAAAAAAGGAACTGGGTTTCTTACTCATACGGACCATATCTACTTAAACTCTGCTTATGAAACTGTAACAAAGCACAGCATCTCTTACATAGATGCTCTTTAGTTAATAGTGAAAATCCTGTTGGGTTCAAGAACAGTGTAAATTCATTTTAGCCGAAAAATCACTGGGTTTACCGGATATGAACTCTTGCTTGTAGGAAGACACAGAGACTTTGGTTTAACCCCGTTTCTGAAGGAAAATTCAGATCAGTGTTCTCATCCATGAAACATACTCTGTTATAACGCAAGAAGCATGCCCTTCTTCCAGGATCTCTAATACAGCAAGAAACATGAGCATGCCCAGAAAAAAAGAACTGAGTTTCCTACTCATTAGGACCATATCTAGTTGAACTCTGCTCATGAAACTGTAACAAACCACAGCATTTGTTACATAGATGCTCTTTAGTTAATAGTGAAAAACGTGTTGGTTTCAGGAACTGTGTAAATTCATTTGAGCCGAAAAATCACTGGGTTTACCGGATATGAACTCTTGCTTGTAGGAAGACACAGAGACTTTGGTTTAACCACGTTTCTGAAGGAAAATTCAGATCAGTGTTCTCATCCATGAAACATACTCTGTTATAACGCAAGAAGCATGCTCTTCTTCCAGCATCTCCAATACAGCAAGAAACATGAGCATGCCCAGAAAAGAAGAACTGTGATTCTTACTCATACGGACCATATCTAGTTAAACTGTGCTTATGAAACTGTAACAAACCCCAGCATGTGTTACATAGATGCTCTTTAGTTAATAGTGAAAAATGTGTTGGGTTCGTGAACTGTGTAAATTCATTTGAGCCGAAAAATCACTGGGTTTACCGGAAATGAACTCTTGCTTGTAGGGAGACACAGAGGCTGTGGTTTAACTCCGTTTGTGAAGGGAAATTCAGACCAGTGTTCTCATCCATGAAACACCCTCTGTTTTTACGCAAGAAGCTTCCTCTTCTTTCCCGAGTCTGCAATATAGCAAGAAACATGAGCATGCCCAGAAAAAAAGAGCTGTGTTTCCTACTCATACGGACCATATCTAGTTGAACTCTGCTTAGGAATCTGTAACAAACCACAGCATTTGTTACATAGATGCTCTTTAGTTAATAGTGAAAAACGTGTTGCGTTCATGAACTGTGTAAATTCATTTGAGCCGAAAAACTCCTGGGTTTACCGGAAATGAACTCTTGCTTGTAGTAAGACACAGAGGCTTTGGTTCAACGCCTTTTCTGAAGGAAAATTCAGACAAGTGTTCTCATCCAAGAAACATACTCTGTTTTAACGCAACAAGCATGCTCTTCTTCCAGTGTCTCCAATACAGCAAGAAACATGAGCATGCCCAGAAAAAAAGAACTGTGTTTCCTACTAATATGGACCAAATCTAGTTGAACTCTGCTTATGAAACTGTAACAAACCACAGCATGTGTTATATAGATGCTCTTTAGTTAATAGGACAAACGTTTCGGTTTCAAGAACTGTGTAAATTCATTTGATCTGAAAAAATCACTGGGTTTACCAGATATGAACTCTTGCTTGTAGGAAGACACAGAGACTTTGATTTAACTCCGTATCTGAAGGAAAATTCAGACCAGTGTTCTCATCCTTGAAACATACTCTGTTATAACGCAAGAAGCATGCTCTTCTTCCAGCGTCTCCAATACAGCAAGAAACATGAGCATGCCCAGAAAAGAAGAACTGTGTTTCTTACTCATATGGACCATATCTAGTTAAACTCTGCTTCTGAAACTGTAACAAACCACAGCATGTGTTACATAGATGCTCTTTACTTAATAGTTGAAAACGTGTTGGGTTCATGAACTGTGTAAATTCATTTGAGCAGAAAAATCACTGGGTTTACCAGAAATGAACCCTTGCTAATAGGAAAGCACAGAGGCATTTGTTTCACTCCTTTTGTGAAGTGAAACTCAGACCAGAGTTCTCATCCATGAAACACACTCTGTTTTAGCGCAAAGAGCATGCTCTTCTTTCCAGTCTCTAATACAGCAAGAAACATGAGCATGCCCAGAAAAAAAGAACTGTGGTTCCTACTCATATGGACCATATCTAGTTGAACTCTGATTATGAAACTGTAACAAACCACAGCATCTCTTACATAGATGCTCTTTAGTTAATAGTGAAAAACGTGTTGGGTTCGTGAACTGTGTAAATACATTTGAGCCGAAAAATCACTGGGTTTACCGGAAATGAACTCTTGCTTGTAGGAAGACACAGAGGATGTGGTTTAACTCCGTTTGGGAAGGGAAATTGAGACCAGTGTTCTCATCAATGAAACACCCTCTGTTTTAACGCAAGAAGCTTCCTCTTCTTTCCTAGGGCCTGCAATATAGCAAGAAACATGAGCATGACCAGAAAAAAAAGAGCTGTGTTTCCTACTCATATGGACCATATCTAGTTGAACTCTGCTTATGAAACTGTAACAAACCACAGCATTTGTTACATAGATGCTCTTTAGTTAATAGTGAAAAACGTGTTGGGTTCGAGAACTGTGTAAATTCATTTGAGCCGAAAAATCACTGCGTTTACCGGATATGAACTCTTGCTTGTAGGAAGACACAGAGACTTTGGTTAAACTCCGTTTCTGAAGGAAAATTCAGACCAGTGTTCTCATCCATGAAACATACTCTGTTTTAACGCAAGAAGCATGCCCTTCTTCCAGGATCTCTAATACAGCAAGAAACATGAGCATGCCCAGAAAAAAAGAACTGAGTTTCCTACTCATTAGGACCATATCTAGTTGAACTCTGCTTATGAAACTGTAACAAACCACAACATCTTTTACATAGATGCTCTTTAGTTAATAGTGAAAAACGTGATGGGTTCCTAAATGTGTAAATTCATTTGAGCCGAAAATTCACTGGGTTTACCAGAAAGGAACTCTTGCTTGTAGGAAGACACAGAGATTTTGGTTTAATTCCATTTCTGAAGGAAAATACAGACCAGTGTTCTCATCCAAGAAACATACTCTGTTTTAACGCAAGAAGCATGCTCTTCTTTCCAGCGTCTCCAATACAGCAAGAAACATGAGCATGCCCAGAAAAAAAGAACTGTGTTTCTTACTCATACGGACCATATCTAGTTAAACTCTGCTTATGAAAGTGTAACAAAGCACAGCATCTCTTACATAGATGCTCTTTAGTTAATAGTGAAAATCCTGTTGGGTCAAGAACTGTGTATATTCATTTGAGCCGAAAATTCACTGGGTTTACCGGAAAGGAACTCTTGCTTGTAGGAAGGCACAGAGACTTTGATTTAATTCCATTTCTGAAGGAAAATTAAGACCAGTGTTCTCATTCAAGAACATACTCTGTTTAACGCAAGAAGCATGCTCTTCTTTCCAGCGTCTCCAATACAGCAAGAAACATGAGCATGCCCAGAAAAAAAGAACTGTGTTTCTTACTCATATGGACCATATCTGGTTAAACTCTGCTTATGAAACTGTAACAAAGCACAACATCTCTTACATAGATGCTCTTTAGTTAATAGTGAAAAACGTGTTGAGTTCATGAACTGTGTAAATTCATTTGAGCCGAAAAATCACTGGGTTTACCGGAAATGAACTCTTGCTTGTAGGAAGACACAGAGACTTTGGTTAAACTCCGTTTCTGAAGGAAAATTCAGACCAGTGTTCTCATCCTTGAAACATACTCTGTTATAACGCAAGAAGTATGCTCTTCTTCCAGCGTCTCCAATTCAGCAAGAAACATGAGCATGTCCAGAAAAGAAGAACTGAGTTTCTTACTCATACGGATCATATCTAGTTAAACTCTGCTTATGAAACTGTAACAAACCACAGCATGTGTTACATAGATGCTCTTTAGTTAATAGTGAAAAACGTGTTGAGTTCGTGAACTGTGTAAATTCATTTGAGCCGAAAAATCACTGGGTTTACCGGAAATGAACTCTTGCTTGTAGGAAGACACAGAGGCTGTGGTTTAACTCCGTTTGTGAAGGGAAATTCAGACCAGTGTTCTCATCCAAGAAACATACTCTCTTTTAACGCAAGAAGCATGCTCTTCTTCCAGCATCTCCAATACAGCAAGAAACATGAGCATGCCCAGAAAAGAAGAACTGTGTTTCTTACTCATACGGACCATATCTAGTTAAACTATGCTTATGAAACTGTAACAAACCCCAGCATGTGTTACATAGATGCTCTTTAGTTAATAGTGATAAACGTGTTGGGTTCGTGAACTGTGTAAATTCATTTGAGCCGAAAAATAACTGGATTTACCGGATATGAACTCTTGCTTTTAGGAAGACAGAGAGGCTTTGGTTTAATTTCGTTTCTGAAGGCAAATTCAGACCAGTGTTCTCATCCAAGAAACATACTCTCTTTTAACGCAAGAAGCATGCTCTTCTTTCCAGAGTCTCCAATACACCAAGAAACATGAGCGTGCCCAGAAAAAAGGAACTGGGTTTCTTACTCATACGGACCATATCTAGTTAAACTCTGCTTATGAAACTGTAACAAAGCACAGCATCTCTTACATAGATGCTCTTTAGTTAATAGTGAAAATCCTGTTGGGTTCAAGAACAGTGTAAATTCATTTTAGCCGAAAAATCACTGGGTTTACCGGAAATGAACTGTTGCTTGTAGGAAGACACAGAGGCTTTGGTTTAACTCCGTTTGTGAAGGAAATTTCAGACCAGTGTTCTCATCCATGAAACATACTCTGTTTTAATGCAAGAAGCATGCTCTTCTTTCCAGTGTCTCCAATACAGCAAGAAACATGATCATGCCCAGAAAAAAAGAACTGAGTTTCTTACTCATACGGACCATATCTAGTTGAACTCTGCTTATGAAACTGTAACAAACCACAGCATGTGTTACATAGATGCTCTTTAGTTAATAGTGACAAACGTTTCGGTTTCAAGAACTGTGTAAATTCATTTGATCCGAAAAATCACTGGGTTTACCAGATATGAACTCTTGCTTGTAGGAAGACACAGAGACTTTGGTTTAACTCCGTATCTGAAGGAAAATTCAGACCACAGTTCTCATCCTTGAAACATACTCTGTTATAACGCAAGAAGCATGCTCTTCTTCCAGCGTCTCCAATACAGCAAGAAACATGAGCATGCCCAGAAAAGAAGAACTGTGTTTCTTACTCATATGGACCATATCTTGTTAAACTCTGCTTCTGAAACTGTAACAAACCACAGCATGTGTTACATAGATGCTCTTTACTTAATAGTTGAAAACGTGTTGGGTTCATGAACTGTGTAAATTCATTTGAGCCGAAAAATCACTGGGTTTACCGGAAATGAACTCTTGCTTGTAGGAAGACACAGAGGCTTTGGTTTAACTCCCTTTGTGAAGGAAATTTCAGACCAGTGTTCTCATCCATGAAACACCCTCTGTTTTAACGCAAGAAGCTTCCTCTTCTTTCCAGAGTCTGCAATACAGCAAGAAATATGAGCATGCCCAGAAAAAAAGAACTGTGTTTCCTACTCATACGGACAATATCTAGTTGAACTCTGCTTATGAAACTGTAACAAACCACAGCATCTCTGACATAGGTGCTCTTTAGTTAACAGTGAAAATCCTGTTGGGTTTGTGAACTGTGTAAATTCATTTGAGCCGAAAATCACTGGGTTCACCGGAAATGAACTCTTGCTTGTAGGAAGACACAGAGGCTGTGGTTTAACTCCGTTTGGGAAGGGAAATTGAGACCAGTGTTCTCATCCATGAAACACCCTCTGTTTTAACGCAAGAAGCTTCCTCTTCTTTCCTGAGCCTGCAATATAGCAAGAAACATGAGCATGCCCAGAAAAAAAGAGCTGTGTTTCCTACTCATACGGACCATATCTAGTTGAACTCTGCTTATGAAACTGTAACAAACCACAGCATTTTTTACATAGATGCTCTTTAGTTAATAGTGAAAAACGTGTTGGTTTCAGGAACTGTGTAAATTCATTTGAGCCGAAAAATCCCTGGGTTTACCGGATATGAACTCTTGCTTGTAGGAAGACACAGAGACTTTGGTTTAACCCCACTTCTGAAGGAAAATTCAGACCAGTGTTCTCATCCCTGAAACATACTCTGTTATAACGCAAGAAGCATGCTCTTCTTCCAGCATCTCCAATACAGCAAGAAACATGAGTATGCCCAGAAAAGAAGAACTGTGTTTCTTATTCATACGGACCATATCTAGTTAAACTGTGCTTCTGAAACTGTAACAAACCACAGCATGTGTTACATAGATGCTCTTTACTTAATAGTTGAAAACGTGTTGGGTTCATGAACTGTGTAAATTCATTTGAGCAGAAAAATCACTGGGTTTACCGGAAATGAACCCTTGCTAATAGGAAAGCACAGAGGCATTGGATTCACTCCTTTTGTGAAGGGAAATTCAGACCAGAGTTCTCATCCATGAAACACACTCTGTTTTAGCGCAAAGAGCATGCTCTTCTTTCCAGTCTCTAATACAGCAAGAAACATGAGCATGCCCAGAAAAAAAGATGTGTGGTTCCTACTCATACGGACCATATCTACTTGAACTCTGATTATGAAACTGTAACAAACCACAGCATCTCTTACATAGATGCTCTTTAGTTAATAGTGAAAAACGTGTTGGGTTCGTGAACTGTGTAAATTCATTTGAGCCGAAAAATCAGTGGCTTTACCGGAAATGAACTCTTGCTTGTAGGAAGACAGAGAGGATGTGGTTTAACTCCTTTTGGGAAGGGAAATTGAGACCAGTGTTCTCATCCATGAAACACCCTCTGTTTTAACGCAAGAAGCTTCCTCTTCTTTCCTGAGCCTGCAATATAGCAAGAAACATAAGCATGCCCAGAAAAAAAGAGCTGTGTTTCCTACTCATACGGACCATATCTAGTTGAACTCTGCTTATGAAACTGTAACAAACCACAGCATTTTTTACATAGATGCTCTTTAGTTAATAGTGAAAAACGTGTTGGTTTCAGGAACTGTGTAAATTCATTTGAGCCGAAAAATCCCTGGGTTTACCGGATATGAACTCTTGCTTGTAGGAAGACACAGAAACTTTGGTTTAACCCCGCTTCTGAAGGAAAATTCAGACCAGTGTTCTCATCCCTGAAACATACTCTGTTATAACGCAAGAAGCATGCTCTTCTTCCAGCATCTCCAATACAGCAAGAAACATGAGCATGCCCAGAAAAGAAGAACTGTGTTTCTTACTCATACTGACCATATCTAGTTAAACTATGCTTATGAAACTGTAACAAACCCCAGCATGTGTTACATAGATGCTCTTTAGTTAATAGTGATAAACGTGTTGGGTTCGTGAACTGTGTAAATTCATTTGAGCCGAAAAATAACTGGATTTACCGGATATGAACTCTTGCTTTTAGGAAGACAGAGAGGCTTTGGTTTAATTTCGTTTCTGAAGGCAAATTCAGACCAGTGTTCTCATCCAAGAAACATACTCTCTTTTAACGCAAGAAGCATGCTCTTCTTTCCAGAGTCTCCAATACACCAAGAAACATGAGCGTGCCCAGAAAAAAGGAACTGGGTTTCTTACTCATACGGACCATATCTAGTTAAACTCTGCTTATGAAACTGTAACAAAGCACAGCATCTCTTACATAGATGCTCTTTAGTTAATAGTGAAAATCCTGTTGGGTTCAAGAACAGTGTAAATTCATTTTAGCCGAAAAATCACTGGGTTTACCGGAAATGAACTGTTACTTGTAGGAAGACACAGAGGCTTTGGTTTAACTCCGTTTGTGAAGGAAATTTCAGACCAGTGTTCTCATCCATGAAACATACTCTGTTTTAATGCAACAAGCATGCTCTTCTTCCAGCGTCTCCAATACAGCAAGAAACATGAGCATGCCCAGAAAAAAAGAACTGTGTTTCCTACTCATACGGACCAAATCTAGTTGAACTCTGCTTATGAAACTGTAACAAACCACAGCATGTGTTACATAGATGCTCTTTAGTTAATAGTGACAAACGTTTCGGTTTCAAGAACTGTGTAAATTCATTTGATCCGAAAAATCACTGGGTTTACCTGATATGAACTCTTGCTTGTAGGAAGACACATGGACTTTGGTTTAACTCCGTATCTGAAGGAAAATTCAGACCACAGTTCTCATCCTTGAAACATACTCTGTTATAACGCAAGAAGCATGCTCTTCTTCCAGCGTCTCCAATACAGCAAGAAACATGAGCATGCCCAGAAAAGAAGAACTGTGTTTCTTACTCATATGGACCATATCTGGTTAAACTCTGCTTCTGAAACTGTAACAAACGACAGCATGTGTTACATAGATGCTCTTTACTTAATAGTTGAAAACGTGTTGAGTTCATGAACTGTGTAAATTCATTTGAGCAGAAAAATCCCTGGGTTTACCGGAAATGAACTCTTGCTTGTAGGAAGACACAGAGGCTTTGGTTTAACTCCCTTTGTGAAGGAAATTTCAGACCAGTGTTCTCATCCATGAAACACCCTCTGTTTTAACGCAAGAAGCTTCCTCTTCTTTCCAGAGTCTGCAATACAGCAAGAAATATGAGCATGCCCAGAAAAAAAGAACTGTGTTTCCTACTCATACGGACAATATCTAGTTGAACTCTGCTTATGAAACTGTAACAAACCACCGCATCTCTTACATAGATGCTCTATAGTTAATAGTGAAAAACGTGTTGGGTTCGTGAACTGTGTAAATACATTTGAGCCGAAAAATCACTGGGTTTACCGGAAATGAACTCTTGCTTGTAGGAAGACACAGAGGATGTGGTTTAACTCCGTTTGGGAAGGGAAATTGAGACCAGTGTTCTCATCAATGAAACACCCTCTGTTTTAACGCAAGAAGCTTCCTCTTCTTTCCTAGGGCCTGCAATATAGCAAGAAACATGAGCATGCCCAGAAAAAAAAGAGCTGTGTTTCCTACTCATACGGACCATATCTAGTTGAACTCTGCTTATGAAACTGTAACAAACCACAGCATTTTTTACATAGATGCTCTTTAGTTAATAGTGAAAAACGTGTTGGTTTCAGGAACTGTGTAAATTCATTTGAGCCGAAAAATCCCTGGGATTACCGGATATGAACTCTTGCTTGTAGGAAGACACAGAGACTTTGGTTTAACCCCGCTTCTGAAGGAAAATTCAGACCAGTGTTCTCATCCCTGAAACATACTCTGTTATAACGCAAGAAGCATGCTCTTCTTCCAGCATCTCCAATACAGCAAGAAACATGAGCATGCCCAGAAAAAAAGAACTGTGTTTCCTACTCATACGGACAATATCTAGTTGAACTCTGCTTATGAAACTGTAACAATCCACAGCATGTGTTACATAGATGCTCTTTAGTTAATAGTGAAAAACGTGTTGGTTTCAAGAACTTTGTAAATTCATTTGAGCCGAAAAATCACTGGGTTTACCGGATATGAACTCTTGCTTGTAGGAAGACACAGAGACTTTGGTTAATCTCCGTTTCTGAAGGAAAATTCAGACAACGGTTCTCATCCATGAAACATACTCTGTTATAACGCAAGAAGCATGCCCTTCTTCCAGGATCTCTAATACAGCAAGAAACATGAGCATGCCCAGAAAAAACGAACTGAGTTTCCTACTCATTAGGACCATATCTAGTTGAACTCTGCTTATGAAACTGTAACAAACCACAGCATTTGTTACATAGATGCTCTTTAGTTAATAGTGAAAAACGTGATGGGTTCGTAAATGTGTAAATTCATTTGAGCCGAAAATTCACTGGGTTTACGGGAAAGGAACTCTTGCTTGTAGGAAGACACAGAGGCTGTGGTTTAACTCCGTTTGTGAAGGGAAATTCAGACCAGTGTTCTCATCCAAGAAACATACTCTCTTTTAACGCAAGAAGCATGCTCTTCTTTCCAGAGTCTCCAATACACCAAGAAACATGAGCGTGCCCAGAAAAAAGGAACTGGGTTTCTTACTCATACGGACCATATCTACTTAAACTCTGCTTATGAAACTGTAACAAAGCACAGCATCTCTTACATAGATGCTCTTTAGTTAATAGTGAAAATCCTGTTGGGTTCAAGAACAGTGTAAATTCATTTTAGCCGAAAAATCACTGGGTTTACCGGATATGAACTCTTGCTTGTAGGAAGACACAGAGACTTTGGTTTAACCCCGTTTCTGAAGGAAAATTCAGATCAGTGTTCTCATCCATGAAACATACTCTGTTATAACGCAAGAAGCATGCCCTTCTTCCAGGATCTCTAATACAGCAAGAAACATGAGCATGCCCAGAAAAAAAGAACTGAGTTTCCTACTCATTAGGACCATATCTAGTTGAACTCTGCTCATGAAACTGTAACAAACCACAGCATTTGTTACATAGATGCTCTTTAGTTAATAGTGAAAAACGTGTTGGTTTCAGGAACTGTGTAAATTCATTTGAGCCGAAAAATCACTGGGTTTACCGGATATGAACTCTTGCTTGTAGGAAGACACAGAGACTTTGGTTTAACCACGTTTCTGAAGGAAAATTCAGATCAGTGTTCTCATCCATGAAACATACTCTGTTATAACGCAAGAAGCATGCTCTTCTTCCAGCATCTCCAATACAGCAAGAAACATGAGCATGCCCAGAAAAGAAGAACTGTGATTCTTACTCATACGGACCATATCTAGTTAAACTGTGCTTATGAAACTGTAACAAACCCCAGCATGTGTTACATAGATGCTCTTTAGTTAATAGTGAAAAATGTGTTGGGTTCGTGAACTGTGTAAATTCATTTGAGCCGAAAAATCACTGGGTTTACCGGAAATGAACTCTTGCTTGTAGGGAGACACAGAGGCTGTGGTTTAACTCCGTTTGTGAAGGGAAATTCAGACCAGTGTTCTCATCCATGAAACACCCTCTGTTTTTACGCAAGAAGCTTCCTCTTCTTTCCCGAGTCTGCAATATAGCAAGAAACATGAGCATGCCCAGAAAAAAAGAGCTGTGTTTCCTACTCATACGGACCATATCTAGTTGAACTCTGCTTAGGAATCTGTAACAAACCACAGCATTTGTTACATAGATGCTCTTTAGTTAATAGTGAAAAACGTGTTGCGTTCATGAACTGTGTAAATTCATTTGAGCCGAAAAACTCCTGGGTTTACCGGAAATGAACTCTTGCTTGTAGTAAGACACAGAGGCTTTGGTTCAACGCCTTTTCTGAAGGAAAATTCAGACAAGTGTTCTCATCCAAGAAACATACTCTGTTTTAACGCAACAAGCATGCTCTTCTTCCAGTGTCTCCAATACAGCAAGAAACATGAGCATGCCCAGAAAAAAAGAACTGTGTTTCCTACTAATATGGACCAAATCTAGTTGAACTCTGCTTATGAAACTGTAACAAACCACAGCATGTGTTATATAGATGCTCTTTAGTTAATAGGACAAACGTTTCGGTTTCAAGAACTGTGTAAATTCATTTGATCTGAAAAAATCACTGGGTTTACCAGATATGAACTCTTGCTTGTAGGAAGACACAGAGACTTTGATTTAACTCCGTATCTGAAGGAAAATTCAGACCAGTGTTCTCATCCTTGAAACATACTCTGTTATAACGCAAGAAGCATGCTCTTCTTCCAGCGTCTCCAATACAGCAAGAAACATGAGCATGCCCAGAAAAGAAGAACTGTGTTTCTTACTCATATGGACCATATCTAGTTAAACTCTGCTTCTGAAACTGTAACAAACCACAGCATGTGTTACATAGATGCTCTTTACTTAATAGTTGAAAACGTGTTGGGTTCATGAACTGTGTAAATTCATTTGAGCAGAAAAATCACTGGGTTTACCAGAAATGAACCCTTGCTAATAGGAAAGCACAGAGGCATTTGTTTCACTCCTTTTGTGAAGTGAAACTCAGACCAGAGTTCTCATCCATGAAACACACTCTGTTTTAGCGCAAAGAGCATGCTCTTCTTTCCAGTCTCTAATACAGCAAGAAACATGAGCATGCCCAGAAAAAAAGAACTGTGGTTCCTACTCATATGGACCATATCTAGTTGAACTCTGATTATGAAACTGTAACAAACCACAGCATCTCTTACATAGATGCTCTTTAGTTAATAGTGAAAAACGTGTTGGGTTCGTGAACTGTGTAAATACATTTGAGCCGAAAAATCACTGGGTTTACCGGAAATGAACTCTTGCTTGTAGGAAGACACAGAGGATGTGGTTTAACTCCGTTTGGGAAGGGAAATTGAGACCAGTGTTCTCATCAATGAAACACCCTCTGTTTTAACGCAAGAAGCTTCCTCTTCTTTCCTAGGGCCTGCAATATAGCAAGAAACATGAGCATGACCAGAAAAAAAAGAGCTGTGTTTCCTACTCATATGGACCATATCTAGTTGAACTCTGCTTATGAAACTGTAACAAACCACAGCATTTGTTACATAGATGCTCTTTAGTTAATAGTGAAAAACGTGTTGGGTTCGAGAACTGTGTAAATTCATTTGAGCCGAAAAATCACTGCGTTTACCGGATATGAACTCTTGCTTGTAGGAAGACACAGAGACTTTGGTTAAACTCCGTTTCTGAAGGAAAATTCAGACCAGTGTTCTCATCCATGAAACATACTCTGTTTTAACGCAAGAAGCATGCCCTTCTTCCAGGATCTCTAATACAGCAAGAAACATGAGCATGCCCAGAAAAAAAGAACTGAGTTTCCTACTCATTAGGACCATATCTAGTTGAACTCTGCTTATGAAACTGTAACAAACCACAACATCTTTTACATAGATGCTCTTTAGTTAATAGTGAAAAACGTGATGGGTTCCTAAATGTGTAAATTCATTTGAGCCGAAAATTCACTGGGTTTACCAGAAAGGAACTCTTGCTTGTAGGAAGACACAGAGATTTTGGTTTAATTCCATTTCTGAAGGAAAATACAGACCAGTGTTCTCATCCAAGAAACATACTCTGTTTTAACGCAAGAAGCATGCTCTTCTTTCCAGCGTCTCCAATACAGCAAGAAACATGAGCATGCCCAGAAAAAAAGAACTGTGTTTCTTACTCATACGGACCATATCTAGTTAAACTCTGCTTATGAAAGTGTAACAAAGCACAGCATCTCTTACATAGATGCTCTTTAGTTAATAGTGAAAATCCTGTTGGGTCAAGAACTGTGTATATTCATTTGAGCCGAAAATTCACTGGGTTTACCGGAAAGGAACTCTTGCTTGTAGGAAGGCACAGAGACTTTGATTTAATTCCATTTCTGAAGGAAAATTAAGACCAGTGTTCTCATTCAAGAACATACTCTGTTTAACGCAAGAAGCATGCTCTTCTTTCCAGCGTCTCCAATACAGCAAGAAACATGAGCATGCCCAGAAAAAAAGAACTGTGTTTCTTACTCATATGGACCATATCTGGTTAAACTCTGCTTATGAAACTGTAACAAAGCACAACATCTCTTACATAGATGCTCTTTAGTTAATAGTGAAAAACGTGTTGAGTTCATGAACTGTGTAAATTCATTTGAGCCGAAAAATCACTGGGTTTACCGGAAATGAACTCTTGCTTGTAGGAAGACACAGAGACTTTGGTTAAACTCCGTTTCTGAAGGAAAATTCAGACCAGTGTTCTCATCCTTGAAACATACTCTGTTATAACGCAAGAAGTATGCTCTTCTTCCAGCGTCTCCAATTCAGCAAGAAACATGAGCATGTCCAGAAAAGAAGAACTGAGTTTCTTACTCATACGGATCATATCTAGTTAAACTCTGCTTATGAAACTGTAACAAACCACAGCATGTGTTACATAGATGCTCTTTAGTTAATAGTGAAAAACGTGTTGAGTTCGTGAACTGTGTAAATTCATTTGAGCCGAAAAATCACTGGGTTTACCGGAAATGAACTCTTGCTTGTAGGAAGACACAGAGGCTGTGGTTTAACTCCGTTTGGGAAGGGAAATTGAGAACAATGTTCTCATCCATGAAACACCCTCTGTTTTAACGCAAGAAGCTTCCTCTTCTTTCCTGAGCCTGCAATATAGCAAGAAACATGAGCATGCCCAGAAAAAAAGAACTGTGTTTCTTATTCATATGGACCATATCTAGTTGACTCTTCTTATGAAACTGTAACAAAGCACAGCATCTCTTACATAGATGCTCTTTAGTTAATAGTGAAAATCCTGTTGGGTTTGTGAACTGTGTAAATTCATTTTAGCCGAAAATCACTGGGTTCACTGGAAATGAACTCTTGCTTGTAGGAAGACACAGAGACTTTGGTTTAACCCCGTTTCTGAAGGAAAATTCAGACCAGTGTTCTCATCCATGAAACACCCTCTGTTTTAACGCAAGAAGCTTCCTCTTCTTTCCAGATTCTGCAATACAGCAAGAAATATGAGCATGCCCAGAAAAAAAGAACTGTGTTTCCTACTCATACGGACCATATCCTGTTGAACTCAGCTTATGAAACTGTAACAAACCACAGCATGTGTTACATAGATGCTCTTTAGTTAATAGTGAAAAACGTGTTGGTTTCAAGAACTGTGTAAATTCATTTGAGCCGAAAAATCACTGCGTTTACCGGATATGAACTCTTGCTTGTAGGAAGACACAGAGACTTTGGTTAAACTCCGTTTCTGAAGGAAAATTCAGACCAGTGTTCTCATCCATGAAACATACTCTGTTATAACGCAAGAAGCATGCCCTTCTTCCAGGATCTCTAATACAGCAAGAAACATGAGCATGCCCAGAAAAAAAGAACTGAGTTTCCTACTCATTAGGACCATATCTAGTTGAACTCTGCTTATGAAACTGTAACAAACCACAACATCTTTTACATAGATGCTCTTTAGTTAATAGTGAAAAACGTGATGGGTTCGTAAATGTGTAAATTCATTTGAGCCGAAAATTCACTGGGTTTACCGGAAATGAACTCTTGCTTGTAGGAAGACACAGAGACTTTGGTTAAACTCCGTTTCTGAAGGAAAATTAAGACCAGTGTTCTCATCCTTGAAACATACTCTGTTATAACGCAAGAAGCATGCTCTTCTTCCAGCGTCTCCAATTCAGCAAGAAACATGAGCATGTCCAGAAAAGAAGAACTGAGTTTCTTACTCATACGGACCATATCTAGTTAAACTCTGCTTATGAAACTGTAACAAACCACAACATCTCTTACATAGATGCTCTTTAGTTAATAGTGAAAATCGTGTTGGGTTCATGAACTGTGTAAATTCATTTGAGCCGAAAATTCACTGGGTTTACCGGAAAGGAACTCTTGCTTGTAGGAAGACACAGAGACTTCGGGTTAATTCCATTTCTGAAGGAAAATTCAGACCAGTGTTCTCATCCAAGAAACATACTCTGTTTTAACGCAAGAAGCATGCTCTTCTTTCCAGCGTCTCCAATACAGCAAGAAACATGAGCATGCCCAGAAAAAAAGAACTGTGTTTCTTATTCATATGGACCATATCTAGTTGAACTCTGCTTATGAAACTGTAACAAAGCACAGCATCTCTTACATAGATGCTCTTTAGTTAATAGTGAAAATCCTGTTGGGTTTCTGAACTGTGTAAATTCATTTGAGCGGAAAATCACTGGGTTCACCGGAAATGAACTCTTGCTTGTAGGAAGACACAGAGACTTTGGTTTAACTCTGTTTCTGAAGGAAAATTCAGACCAGTGTTCTCATCCAAGAAACATACTCTGTTATAACGCAAGAAGCTTCCTCTTCTTTCCAGAGTCTGCAATACAGCAAGAAATATGAGCATGCCCAGAAAAAAAGAACTGTGTTTCCTACTCATACGGACCATATCTAGTTGAACTCAGCTTATGAAACTGTAACAAACCACAGCATGTGTTACATAGATGCTCTTTAGTTAATAGTGAAAAACGTGTTGGTTTCAAGAACTGTGTAAATTCATTTGAGCCGAAAAATCACTGCGTTTACCGGATATGAACTCTTGCTTGTAGGAAGACACAGAGACTTTGGTTAAACTCCGTTTCTGAAGGAAAATTCAGACCAGTGTTCTCATCCATGAAACATACTCTGTTATAACGCAAGAAGCATGCCCTTCTTCCAGGATCTCTAATACAGCAAGAAACATGAGCATGCCCAGAAAAAAAGAACTGAGTTTCCTACTCATTAGGACCATATCTAGTTGAACTCTGCTTATGAAACTGTAACAAACCACAACATCTTTTACATAGATGCTCTTTAGTTAATAGTGAAAAACGTGATGGGTTCGTAAATGTGTAAATTCATTTGAGCCGAAAATTCACTGGGTTTACCGGAAATGAACTCTTGCTTGTAGGAAGACACAGAGACTTTGGTTAAACTCCGTTTCTGAAGGAAAATTAAGACCAGTGTTCTCATCCTTGAAACATACTCTGTTATAACGCAAGAAGCATGCTCTTCTTCCAGCGTCTCCAATTCAGCAAGAAACATGAGCATGTCCAGAAAAGAAGAACTGAGTTTCTTACTCATACGGACCATATCTAGTTAAACTCTGCTTATGAAACTGTAACAAACCACAGCATGTGTTACATAGATGCTCTTTAGTTAATAGTGAAAAACGTGTTGAGTTCGTGAACTGTGTAAATTCATTTGAGCCGAAAAATCACTGGGTTTACCGGAAATGAACTCTTGCTTGTAGGAAGACACAGAGGCTGTGGTTTAACTCCGTTTGGGAAGGGAAATTGAGAACAATGTTCTCATCCATGAAACACCCTCTGTTTTAACGCAAGAAGCTTCCTCTTCTTTCCTGAGCCTGCAATATAGCAAGAAACATGAGCATGCCCAGAAAAAAAGAGCTGTGTTTCCTACTCATACGGACCATATCTAGTTGAACTCTGCTTATGAAACTGTAACAAACCACAGCATTTGTTACATAGATGCTCTTTAGTTAATAGTGAAAAACGTGTTGGTTTCAGGAACTGTGTAAATTCATTTGAGCCGAAAAATCACTGGGTTTACCGGATATGAACTCTTGCTTGTAGGAAGACACAGAGACTTTGGTTTAACCCCGTTTCTGAAGGAAAATTCAGACCAGTGTTCTCATCCATGAAACATACTCTGTTATAACGCAAGAAGCATGCTCTTCTTCCAGCATCTCCAATACAGCAAGAAACATGAGCATGCCCAGAAAAGAAGAACTGTGTTTCTTACTCATACGGACCATATCTAGTTAAAGTGTGCTTATGAAACTGTAACAAACCCCAGCATGTGTTACATAGATGCTCTTTAGTTAATAGTGAAAAACGTGTTGGGTTCGTGAACTGTGTAAATTCATTTGAGCCGAAAAATCACTGGGTTTACCGGAAATGAACTCTTGCTTGTAGGGAGACACAGAGGCTGTGGTTTAACTCCGTTTGTGAGGGAAATTCAGACCAGTGTTCTCATCCATGAAACACCCTCTGTTTTTACGCAAGAAGCTTCCTCTTCTTTCCTGAGTCTGCAATATAGCAAGAAACATGAGCATGCCCAGAAAAAAGAGCTGTGTTTCCTACTCATACGGACCATATCTAGTTGAACTCTGCTTATGAATCTGTAACTAACCACAGCATGTGTTACATAGATGCTCTTTAGTTAATAGTGAAAAACGTGTTGGGTTCATGAACTGTGTAAATTCATTTGAGCCGAAAAACTCCTGGGTTTACCGGAAATGAACTCTTGCTTGTAGAAAGACACAGAGGCTTTGATTCAACGCCTTTTCTGAAGGAAAATTCAGACCAGTGTTCTCATCCAAGAAACATACTCTGTTTTAACGAAACAAGCATGCTCTTCTTCCAGCGTCTCCAATACAGCAAGAAACATGAGCATGCCCAGAAAAAAAGAACTGTGTTTCCTACTCATAGGGACCAAATCTAGTTGAACTCTGCTTATGAAACTGTAACAAACCACAGCATGTGTTACATAGATGCTCTTTAGTTAATAGTGACAAACGTTTCGGTTTCAAGAACTGTGTAAATTCATTTGATCCGAAAAATCACTGGGTTTACCAGATATGAACTCTTGCTTGTAGGAAGACACAGAGACTTTAGTTTAACTCCGTATCTGAAGGAAAATTCAGACCAGTGTTCTCATCCTTGAAACATACTCTGTTATAACGCAAGAAGCATGCTCTTCTTCCAGCGTCTCCAATACAGCAAGAAACATGAGCATGCCCAGAAAAGAAGAACTGTGTTTCTTACTCATATGGACCATATCTAGTTAAACTCTGCTTCTGAAACTGTAACAAACCACAGCATGTGTTACATAGATGCTCTTTACTTAATAGTTGAAAACGTGTTGGGTTCATGAACTGTGTAAATTCATTTGAGCAGAAAAATCACTGGGTTTACCTGAAATGAACCCTTGCTAATAGGAAAGCACAGAGGCATTGGTTTCACTCCTTTTCTGAAGGGAAATTCAGACCAGAGTTCTCATCCATGAAACACACTCTGTTTTAGCGCAAAGAGCATGCTCTTCTTTCCAGTCACTAATACAGCAAGAAACATGAGCATGCCCAGAAAAAAATAAGTGTGGTTCCTACTCATACGGACCATATCTAGTTGAACTCTGATTATGAAACTATAACAAACCACAGCATCTCTTACATAGATGCTCTTTAGTTAATAGTGAAAAACGTGTTGGGTTCGTGAACTGTGTAAATTCATTTGAGCCGAAAAATCAGTGGCTTTACCAGAAATGAACTCTTGCTTGTAGGAAGACACAGAGGTTGTGGTTTAACTCCGTTTGGGAAGGGAAATTGAGACCAGTGTTCTCATCCATGAAACACCCTCTGTTTTAACGCAAGAAGCTTCCTCTTCTTTCCTGAGCCTGCAATATAGCAAGAAACATGAGCATGCCCAGAAAAAAAGAGCTGTGTTTCCTACTCATACGGACCATATCTAGTTGAACTCTGCTTATGAAACTGTAACAAACCACAGCATTTTTTACATAGATGCTCTTTAGTTAATAGTGAAAAACGTGTTGGTTTCAGGAACTGTGTAAATTCATTTGAGCCGAAAAATCACTGGGTTTACCGGATATGAACTCTTGCTTGTAGGAAGACACAGAGACTTTGGTTTAACCCCGCTTCTGAAGGAAAATTCAGACCAGTGTTCTCATCCCTGAAACATACTCTGTTATAACGCAAGAAGCATGCTCTTCTTCCAGCATCTCCAATACAGCAAGAAACATGAGCATGCCCAGAAAAGAAGAACTGTGTTTCTTACTCATACGGACCATATCTAGTTAAACTATGCTTATGAAACTGTAACAAACCCCAGCATGTGTTACATAGATGCTCTTTAGTTAATAGTGATAAACGTGTTGGGTTCGTGAACTGTGTAAATTCATTTGAGCCAAAAAATACCTGGATTTACCGGATATGAACTCTTGCTTGTAGGAAGACAGAGAGGCTTTGGTTTAATTCCGTTTCTGAAGGAAAATTCAGACCAGTGTTCTCATCCAAGAAACATACTCTGTTTAAACGCAAGAAGCATGCTCTTCTTTCCAGAGTCTCCAATACACCAAGAAACATGAGCATGCCCAAAAAAAGGAACTGGGTTTCTTACTCATACGGACCATATCTAGTTAAACTCTGCTTATGAAACTGTAACAAAGCACAGCATCTCTTACATAGATGCTCTTTAGTTAATAGTGAAAATCCTGTTGGGTTCAAGAACAGTGTAAATTCATTTTAGCCGAAAAATCACTGGGTTTACCGGAAATGAACTCTTGCTTGTAGGAAGACACAGAGGCTTTGGTTTAACTCCGTTTGTGAAGGAAATTTCAGACCAGTGTTCTCATCCATGAAACACCCTCTGTTTTAACGCAAGAAGCTTCCTCTTCTTTCCAGAGTCTGCAATACAGCAAGAAATATGAGCATGCCAAGAAAAAAAGAACTGCGTTTCCTACTCATACGGACCATATCTAGTTGAACTCTGCTTATGAAACTGTAACAAACCACAGCATGTGTTACATAGATGCTCTTTAGTTAATAGTGAAAAACGTGTTGGTTTCAAGAACTGTGTAAATTCATTTGAGCCGAAAAATCACTGGGTTTACCGGATATGAACTCTTGCTTGTAGGAAGACTCAGAGACTTTGGTTAAACTCCGTTTCAGAAGGAAAATTCAGACCAGTGTTCTCATCCATGAAACATACTCTGTTATAACGCAAGAAGCATGCCCTTCTTCCAGGATCTCTAATGCAGCAAGAAACATGAGCATGCCCAGAAAAAAAGAACTGAGTTTCCTACTCATTAGGACCATATCTAGTTGAACTCTGCTTATGAAACTGTAACAAACCACAGCATCTTTTACATATATGCTCTTTAGTTAATAGTGAAAAACGTGATGGGTTCGTAAATGTGTAAATTCATTTGAGCCGAAAATTCACTGGGTTTACGGGAAAGGAACTCTTGCTTGTAGGAAGACACAGTGACTTTGGTTTAACTCTGTTTCTGAAGGAAAATTCAGACCAGTGTTCTCATCCAAGAAACATACTCTGTTATAACGCTAGAAGCATGCACTTCTTCAAGCGTCTCCAATACAGCAAGAAACATGAGCATGCCCAGAAAAAAATAAGTGTGGTTCCTACTCATACGGACCATATCTAGTTAAACTCTGCTTATGAAACTGTAACAAACCACAGCATGTGTTACATAGATGCTCTTTAGTTAATAGTGAAAAACGTGTTGAGTTCGTGAACTGTGTAAATTCATTTGAGCCGAAAAATCACTGGGTTTACCGGAAATGAACTCTTGCTTGTAGGAAGACACAGAGGCTGTGGTTTAACTCCGTTTGGGAAGGGATATTGAGAACAATGTTCTCATCAATGAAACACCCTCTGTTTTAACGCAAGAAGCTTCCTCTTCTTTCCTGAGCCTGCAATATAGCAAGAAACATGAGCATGCCCAAAAAAAGAACTGAGTTTCCTACTCATACGGACCATATCTAGTTGAACTCTGCTTATGAAACTGTAACAAACCACAGCATCTCTTACATATATGCTCTTTAGTTAATAGTGAAAAACGTGATGGGTTCGTAAATGTGTAAATTCATTTGAGCCGAAAATTCACTGAGTTTACGGGAAAGGAACTCTTGCTTGTAGGAAGACACAGAGACTTTGGTTTAACCCCGTTTCTGAAGGAAAATTCAGACCAGTGTTCTCATCCATGAAACATACTCTGTTATAACGCAAGAAGCATGCTCTTCTTCCAGCATCTCCAATACAGCAAGAAACATGAGCATGCCCAGAAAAGAACTGTGTTTCTTACTCATACGGACCATATCTAGTTAAAGTGTGCTTATGAAACTGTAACAAACCCAAGCATGTGTTACATAGATGCTCTTTAGTTAATAGTGAAAAACGTGTTGGGTTCGTGAACTGTGTAAATTCATTTGAGCCGAAAAATCACTGGGTTTACCGGAAATGAACTCTTGCTTGTAGGGAGACACAGAGGCTGTGGTTTAACTCCGTTTGTGAGGGAAATTCAGACCAGTGTTCTCATCCATGAAACACCCTCTGTTTTTACGCAAGAAGCTTCCTCTTCTTTCCTGAGTCTGCAATATAGCAAGAAACATGAGCATGCCCAGAAAAAAAGAGCTGTGTTTCCTACTCATACGGACCATATCTAGTTGAACTCTGCTTATGAATCTGTAACTAACCACAGCATGTGTTACATAGATGCTCTTTAGTTAATAGTGAAAAACGTGTTGGGTTCATGAACTGTGTAAATTCATTTGAGCCGAAAAACTCCTGGGTTTACAGGAAATGAACTCTTGCTTGTAGGAAGACACAGAGGCTTTGATTCAACGCCTTTTCTGAAGGAAAATTCAGACCAGTGTTCTCATCCAAGAAACATACTCTGTTTTAACGAAACAAGCATGCTCTTCTTCCAGCGTCTCCAATACAGCAAGAAACATGAGCATGCCCAGAAAAAAAGAACTGTGTTTCCTACTCATACGGACCAAATCTAGTTGAACTCTGCTTATGAAACTGTAACAAACCACAGCATGTGTTACATAGATGCTCTTTAGTTAATAGTGACAAACGTTTCGGTTTCAAGAACTGTGTAAATTCATTTGATCCGAAAAATCACTGGGTTTACCAGATATGAACTCTTGCTTGTAGGAAGACACAGAGACTTTAGTTTAACTCCGTATCTGAAGGAAAATTCAGACCAGTGTTCTCATCCTTGAAACATACTCTGTTATAACGCAAGAAGCATGCTCTTCTTCCAGCGTCTCCAATACAGCAAGAAACATGAGCATGCCCAGAAAAGAAGAACTGTGTTTCTTACTCATATGGACCATATCTAGTTAAACTCTGCTTCTGAAACTGTAACAAACTACAGCATGTGTTACATAGATGCTCTTTACTTAATAGTTGAAAACGTGTTGGGTTCATGAACTGTGTAAATTCATTTGAGCAGAAAAATCACTGGGTTTACCGGAAATGAACCCTTGCTAATAGGAAGCACAGAGGCATTGGTTTCACTCCTTTTCTGAAGGGAAATTCAGACCAGAGTTCTCATCCATGAAACACCCTCTGTTTTAACGCAAGAAGCTTCCTCTTCTTTCCTGAGCCTGCAATATAGCAAGAAACATGAGCATGCCCAGAAAAAAAGAGCTGTGTTTCCTACTCATACGGACCATATCTAGTTGAACTCTGCTTATGAAACTGTAACAAACCACAGCATTTTTTACGTAGATGCTCTTTAGTTAATAGTGAAAAACGTGTTGGTTTCAGGAACTGTGTAAATTCATTTGAGCCGAAAAATCACTGGGTTTACCGGATATGAACTCTTGCTTGTAGGAAGACACAGAGACGTTGGTTTAACCCCGCTTCTGAAGGAAAATTCAGACCAGTGTTCTCATCCCTGAAACATACTCTGTTATAACGCAAGAAGCATGCTCTTCTTCCAGCATCTCCAATACAGCAAGAAACATGAGCATGCCCAGAAATGAAGAACTGTGTTTCTTACTCATACGGACCATATCTAGTTAAACTATGCTTATGAAACTGTAACAAACCCCAGCATGTGTTACATAGATGCTCTTTAGTTAATAGTGATAAACGTGTTGGGTTCGTGAACTTTGTAAATTCATTTGAGCCAAAAAATACCTGGATTTACCGGATATGAACTCTTGCTTGTAGGAAGACAGAGAGGCTTTGGTTTAATTCCGTTTCTGAAGGAAAATTCAGACCAGTGTTCTCATCCATGAAACATACTCTGTTATAACGCAAGAAGCATGCCCTTCTTCCAGGATCTCTAATGCAGCAAGAAACATGAGCATGCCCAAAAAAAGAACTGAGTTTCCTACTCATTAGGACCATATCTAGTTGAACTCTGCTTATGAAACTGTAACAAACCACAGCATCTCTTACATATATGCTCTTTAGTTAATAGTGAAAAACGTGATGGGTTCGTAAATGTGTAAATTCATTTGAGACGAAAATTCACTGAGTTTACGGGAAAGGAACTCTTGCTTGTAGGAAGACACAGAGACTTTGGTTTAACCCCGTTTCTGAAGGAAAATTCAGACCAGTGTTCTCATCCATGAAACATACTCTGTTATAACGCAAGAAGCATGCTCTTCTTCCAGCATCTCCAATACAGCAAGAAACATGAGCATGCCCAGAAAAGAACTGTGTTTCTTACTCATACGGACCATATCTAGTTAAAGTGTGCTTATGAAACTGTAACAAACCCAAGCATGTGTTACATAGATGCTCTTTAGTTAATAGTGAAAAACGTGTTGGGTTCGTGAACTGTGTAAATTCATTTGAGCCGAAAAATCACTGGGTTTACCGGAAATGAACTCTTGCTTGTAGGGAGACACAGAGGCTGTGGTTTAACTCCGTTTGTGAGGGAAATTCAGACCAGTGTTCTCATCCATGAAACACCCTCTGTTTTTACGCAAGAAGCTTCCTCTTCTTTCCTGAGTCTGCAATATAGCAAGAAACATGAGCATGCCCAAAAAAAAAGAGCTGTGTTTCCTACTCATACGGACCATATCTAGTTGAACTCTGCTTATGAATCTGTAACTAACCACAGCATGTGTTACATAGATGCTCTTTAGTTAATAGTGAAAAACGTGTTGGGTTCATGAACTGTGTAAATTCATTTGAGCCGAAAAACTCCTGGGTTTACCGGAAATGAACTCTTGCTTGTAGAAAGACACAGAGGCTTTGATTCAACGCCTTTTCTGAAGGAAAATTCAGACCAGTGTTCTCATCCAAGAAACATACTCTGTTTTAACGAAACAAGCATGCTCTTCTTCCAGCGTCTCCAATACAGCAAGAAACATGAGCATGCCCAGAAAAAAAGAACTGTGTTTCCTACTCATACGGACCAAATCTAGTTGAACTCTGCTTATGAAACTGTAACAAACCACAGCATGTGTTACATAGATGCTCTTTAGTTAATAGTGACAAACGTTTCGGTTTCAAGAACTGTGTAAATTCATTTGATCCGAAAAATCACTGGGTTTACCAGATATGAACTCTTGCTTGTAGGAAGACACAGAGACTTTAGTTTAACTCCGTATCTGAAGGAAAATTCACACCAGTGTTCTCATCCTTGAAACATACTCTGTTATAACGCAAGAAGCATGCTCTTCTTCCAGCGTCTCCAATACAGCAAGAAACATGAGCATGCCCAGAAAAGAAGAACTGTGTTTCTTACTCATATGGACCATATCTAGTTAAACTCTGCTTCTGAAACTGTAACAAACTACAGCATGTGTTACATAGATGCTCTTTACTTAATAGTTGAAAACGTGTTGGGTTCATGAACTGTGTAAATTCATATGAGCAGAAAAATCACTGGGTTTACCGGAAATGAACCCTTGCTAATAGGAAAGCACAGAGGCATTGGTTTCACTCCTTTTCTGAAGGGAAATTCAGACCAGAGTTCTCATCCATGAAACACACTCTGTTTTAGCGCAAAGAGCATGCTCTTCTTTCCAGTCACTAATACAGCAAGAAACATGAGCATGCCCAGAAAAAAATAAGTGTGGTTCCTACTCATACGGACCATATCTAGTTGAACTCTGATTATGAAACTATAACAAACCACAGCATCTCTTACATAGATGCTCTTTAGTTAATAGTGAAAAACGTGTTGGGTTCGTGAACTGTGTAAATTCATTTGAGCCGAAAAATCAGTGGCTTTACCAGAAATGAACTCTTGCTTGTAGGAAGACACAGAGGTTGTGGTTTAACTCCGTTTGGGAAGGGAAATTGAGACCAGTGTTCTCATCCATGAAACACCCTCTGTTTTAACGCAAGAAGCTTCCTCTTCTTTCCTGAGCCTGCAATATAGCAAGAAACATGAGCATGCCCAGAAAAAAAGAGCTGTGTTTCCTACTCATACGGACCATATCTAGTTGAACTCTGCTTATGAAACTGTAACAAACCACAGCATTTGTTACATAGATGCTCTTTAGTTAATAGTGAAAAACGTGTTGGTTTCAGGAACTGTGTAAATTCATTTGAGCCGAAAAATCACTGGGTTTACCGGATATGAACTCTTGCTTGTAGGAAGACACAGAGACTTTGGTTTAACCCCGCTTCTGAAGGAAAATTCAGACCAGTGTTCTCATCCCTGAAACATACTCTGTTATAACGCAAGAAGCATGCTCTTCTTCCAGCATCTCCAATACAGCAAGAAACATGAGCATGCCCAGAAAAGAAGAACTGTGTTTCTTACTCATACGGACCATATCTAGTTAAACTATGCTTATGAAACTGTAACAAACCCCAGCATGTGTTACATAGATGCTCTTTAGTTAATAGTGATAAACGTGTTGGGTTCGTGAACTGTGTAAATTCATTTGAGCCAAAAAATACCTGGATTTACCGGATATGAACTCTTGCTTGTAGGAAGACAGAGAGGCTTTGGTTTAATTCCGTTTCTGAAGGAAAATTCAGACCAGTGTTCTCATCCAAGAAACATACTCTGTTTAAACGCAAGAAGCATGCTCTTCTTTCCAGAGTCTCCAATACACCAAGAAACATGAACATGCCCAAAAAAAGGAACTGGGTTTCTTACTCATACGGACCATATCTAGTTAAACTCTGCTTATGAAACTGTAACAAAGCACAGCATCTCTTACATAGATGCTCTTTAGTTAATAGTGAAAATCCTGTTGGGTTCAAGAACAGTGTAAATTCATTTTAGCCGAAAAATCACTGGGTTTACCGGAAATGAACTCTTGCTTGTAGGAAGACACAGAGGCTTTGGTTTAACTCCGTTTGTGAAGGAAATTTCAGACCAGTGTTCTCATCCATGAAACACCCTCTGTTTTAACGCAAGAAGCTTCCTCTTCTTTCCAGAGTCTGCAATACAGCAAGAAATATGAGCATGCCAAGAAAAAAAGAACTGCGTTTCCTACTCATACGGACCATATCTAGTTGAACTCTGCTTATGAAACTGTAACAAACCACAGCATGTGTTACATAGATGCTCTTTAGTTAATAGTGAAAAACGTGTTGAGTTCGTGAACTGTGTAAATTCATTTGAGCCGAAAAATCACTGGGTTTACCGGAAATGAACTCTTGCTTGTAGGAAGACACAGAGGCTGTGGTTTAACTCCGTTTGGGAAGGGAAATTGAGAACAATGTTCTCATCCATGAAACACCCTCTGTTTTAACGCAAGAAGCTTCCTCTTCTTTCCTGAGCCTGCAATATAGCAAGAAACATGAGCATGCCCAGAAAAAAAGAGCTGTGTTTCCTACTCATACGGACCATATCTAGTTGAACTCTGCTTATGAAACTGTAACAAACCACAGCATTTTTTACATAGATGCTCTTTAGTTAATAGTGAAAAACGTGTTGGATTCAGGAACTGTGTAAATTCATTTGAGCCGAAAAATCACTGGGTTTACCGGATATGAACTCTTGCTTGTAGGAAGACACAGAGACTTTGGTTTAACCCCGCTTCTGAAGGAAAATTCAGACCAGTGTTCTCATCCAAGAAACATACTCTGTTATAACGCAAGAAGCATGCACTTCTTCAAGCGTCTCCAATACAGCAAGAAACATGAGCATGCCCAGAAAAAAAGAACTGTGTTTCCTACTCATACGGACCATATCTAGTTAAACTCTGCTTATGAAACTGTAACAAACCACAGCATGTGTTACATAGATGCTCTTTAGTTAATAGTGAAAAACGTGTTGAGTTCGTGAACTGTGTAAATTCATTTGAGCCGAAAAATCACTGGGTTTACCGGAAATGAACTCTTGCTTGTAGGAAGACACAGAGGCTGTGGTTTAACTCCGTTTGGGAAGGGAAATTGAGAACAATGTTCTCATCCATGAAACACCCTCTGTTTTAACGCAAGAAGCTTCCTCTTCTTTCCTGAGCCTGCAATATAGCAAGAAATATGAGCATGCCCAGAAAAAAAGAGCTGTGTTTCCTACTCATACGGACCATATCTAGTTGAACTCTGCTTATGAAACTGTAACAAACCACAGCATTTGTTACATAGATGCTCTTTAGTTAATAGTGAAAAACGTGTTGGTTTCAGGAACTGTGTAAATTCATTTGAGCCGAAAAATCACTGGGTTTACCGGATATGAACTCTTGCTTGTAGGAAGACACAGAGACTTTGGTTTAACCCCGTTTCTGAAGGAAAATTCAGACCAGTGTTCTCATCCATGAAACATACTCTGTTATAACGCAAGAAGCATGCTCTTCTTCCAGCATCTCCAATACAGCAAGAAACATGAGCATGCCCAGAAAAGAAGAACTGTGTTTCTTACTCATACGGACCATATCTAGTTAAAGTGTGCTTATGAAACTGTAACAAACCCCAGCATGTGTTACATAGATGCTCTTTAGTTAATAGTGAAAAACGTGTTGGGTTCGTGAACTGTGTAAATTCATTTGAGCCGAAAAATCACTGGGTTTACCGGAAATGAACTCTTGCTTGTAGGGAGACACAGAGGCTGTGGTTTAACTCCGTTTGTGAGGGAAATTCAGACCAGTGTTCTCATCCATGAAACACCCTCTGTTTTAACGCAAGAAGCTTCCTCTTCTTTCCCGAGTCTGCAATATAGCAAGAAACATGAGCATGCCCAGAAAAAAAGAGCTGTGTTTCCTACTCATACGGACCATATCTAGTTGAACTCTGCTTATGAATCTGTAACTAACCACAGCATGTGTTACATAGATGCTCTTTAGTTAATAGTGAAAAACGTGTTGGGTTCATGAACTGTGTAAATTCATTTGAGCCGAAAAACTCCTGGGTTTACCGGAAATGAACTCTTGCTTGTAGAAAGACACAGAGGCTTTGATTCAACGCCTTTTCTGAAGGAAAATTCAGACCAGTGTTCTCATCCAAGAAACATACTCTGTTTTAACGAAACAAGCATGCTCTTCTTCCAGCGTCTCCAATACAGCAAGAAACATGAGCATGCCCAGAAAAAAAGAACTGTGTTTCCTACTCATACGGACCAAATCTAGTTGAACTCTGCTTATGAAACTGTAACAAACCACAGCATGTGTTACATAGATGCTCTTTAGTTAATAGTGACAAACGTTTCGGTTTCAAGAACTGTGTAAATTCATTTGATCCGAAAAATCACTGGGTTTACCAGATATGAACTCTTGCTTGTAGGAAGACACAGAGACTTTAGTTTAACTCCGTATCTGAAGGAAAATTCAGACCAGTGTTCTCATCCTTGAAACATACTCTGTTATAACGCAAGAAGCATGCTCTTCTTCCAGCGTCTCCAATACAGCAAGAAACATGAGCATGCCCAGAAAAGAAGAACTGTGTTTCTTACTCATATGGACCATATCTAGTTAAACTCTGCTTCTGAAACTGTAACAAACCACAGCATGTGTTACATAGATGCTCTTTACTTAATAGTTGAAAACGTGTTGGGTTCATGAACTGTGTAAATTCATTTGAGCAGAAAAATCACTGGGGTTACCGGAAATTAACCCTTGCTAATAGGAAAGCACAGAGGCATTGGTTTCACTCCTTTTCTGAAGGGAAATTCAGACCAGAGTTCTCATCCATGAAACACACTCTGTTTTAGCGCAAAGAGCATGCTCTTCTTTCCAGTCTCTAATACAGCAAGAAACATGAGCATGCCCAGAAAAAAATAAGTGTGGTTCCTACTCATACGGACCATATCTAGTTGAACTCTGATTATGAAACTGTAACAAACCACAGCATCTCTTACATAGATGCTCTTTAGTTAATAGTGAAAAACGTGTTGGGTTCGTGAACTGTGTAAATTCATTTGAGCCAAAAAATCAGTGGCTTTACCAGAAATGAACTCTTGCTTGTAGGAAGACACAGAGGTTGTGGTTTAACTCCGTTTGGGAAGGGAAATTGAGACCAGTGTTCTCATCCATGAAACACCCTCTGTTTTAACGCAAGAAGCTTCCTCTTCTTTCCTGAGCCTGCAATATAGCAAGAAACATGAGCATGCCCAGAAAAAAAGAGCTGTGTTACCTACTCATACGGACCATATCTAGTTGAACTCTGCTTATGAAACTGTAACAAACCACAGCATTTTTTACATAGATGCTCTTTAGTTAATAGTGAAAAACGTGTTGGATTCAGGAACTGTGTAAATTCATTTGAGCCGAAAAATCACTGGGTTTACCGGATATGAACTCTTGCTTGTAGGAAGACACAGAGACTTTGGTTTAACCCCGCTTCTGAAGGAAAATTCAGACCAGTGTTCTCATCCCTGAAACATACTCTGTTATAACGCAAGAAGCATGCTCTTCTTCCAGCATCTCCAATACAGCAAGAAACATGAGCATGCCCAGAAAAAAAGAACTGTGTTTCCTACTCATACGGACCAAATCTAGTTGAACTCTGCTTATGAAACTGTAACAAACCACAGCATGTGTTACATAGATGCTCTTTAGTTAATAGTGACAAACGTTTCGGTTTCAAGAACTGTGTAAATTCATTTGATCCGAAAAATCACTGGGTTTACCAGATATGAACTCTTGCTTGTAGGAAGACACAGAGACTTTAGTTTAACTCCGTATCTGAAGGAAAATTCACACCAGTGTTCTCATCCTTGAAACATACTCTGTTATAACGCAAGAAGCATGCTCTTCTTCCAGCGTCTCCAATACAGCAAGAAACATGAGCATGCCCAGAAAAGAAGAACTGTGTTTCTTACTCATATGGACCATATCTAGTTAAACTCTGCTTCTGAAACTGTAACAAACTACAGCATGTGTTACATAGATGCTCTTTACTTAATAGTTGAAAACGTGTTGGGTTCATGAACTGTGTAAATTCATATGAGCAGAAAAATCACTGGGTTTACCGGAAATGAACCCTTGCTAATAGGAAAGCACAGAGGCATTGGTTTCACTCCTTTTCTGAAGGGAAATTCAGACCAGAGTTCTCATCCATGAAACACACTCTGTTTTAGCGCAAAGAGCATGCTCTTCTTTCCAGTCACTAATACAGCAAGAAACATGAGCATGCCCAGAAAAAAATAAGTGTGGTTCCTACTCATACGGACCATATCTAGTTGAACTCTGATTATGAAACTATAACAAACCACAGCATCTCTTACATAGATGCTCTTTAGTTAATAGTGAAAAACGTGTTGGGTTCGTGAACTGTGTAAATTCATTTGAGCCGAAAAATCAGTGGCTTTACCAGAAATGAACTCTTGCTTGTAGGAAGACACAGAGGTTGTGGTTTAACTCCGTTTGGGAAGGGAAATTGAGACCAGTGTTCTCATCCATGAAACACCCTCTGTTTTAACGCAAGAAGCTTCCTCTTCTTTCCTGAGCCTGCAATATAGCAAGAAAGATGAGCATGCCCAGAAAAAAAGAGCTGTGTTTCCTACTCATACGGACCATATCTAGTTGAACTCTGCTTATGAAACTGTAACAAACCACAGCATTTGTTACATAGATGCTCTTTAGTTAATAGTGAAAAACGTGTTGGTTTCAGGAACTGTGTAAATTCATTTGAGCCGAAAAATCACTGGGTTTACCGGATATGAACTCTTGCTTGTAGGAAGACACAGAGACTTTGGTTTAACCCCGCTTCTGAAGGAAAATTCAGACCAGTGTTCTCATCCCTGAAACATACTCTGTTATAACGCAAGAAGCATGCTCTTCTTCCAGCATCTCCAATACAGCAAGAAACATGAGCATGCCCAGAAAAGAAGAACTGTGTTTCTTACTCATACGGACCATATCTAGTTAAACTATGCTTATGAAACTGTAACAAACCCCAGCATGTGTTACATAGATGCTCTTTAGTTAATAGTGATAAACGTGTTGGGTTCGTGAACTGTGTAAATTCATTTGAGCCAAAAAATACCTGGATTTACCGGATATGAACTCTTGCTTGTAGGAAGACAGAGAGGCTTTGGTTTAATTCCGTTTCTGAAGGAAAATTCAGACCAGTGTTCTCATCCAAGAAACATACTCTGTTTAAACGCAAGAAGCATGCTCTTCTTTCCAGAGTCTCCAATACACCAAGAAACATGAACATGCCCAAAAAAAGGAACTGGGTTTCTTACTCATACGGACCATATCTAGTTAAACTCTGCTTATGAAACTGTAACAATGCACAGCATCTCTTACATAGATGCTCTTTAGTTAATAGTGAAAATCCTGTTGGGTTCAAGAACAGTGTAAATTCATTTTAGCCGAAAAATCACTGGGTTTACCGGAAATGAACTCTTGCTTGTAGGAAGACACAGAGGCTTTGGTTTAACTCCGTTTGTGAAGGAAATTTCAGACCAGTGTTCTCATCCATGAAACACCCTCTGTTTTAACGCAAGAAGCTTCCTCTTCTTTCCAGAGTCTGCAATACAGCAAGAAATATGAGCATGCCAAGAAAAAAAGAACTGCGTTTCCTACTCATACGGACCATATCTAGTTGAACTCTGCTTATGAAACTGTAACAAACCACAGCATGTGTTACATAGATGCTCTTTAGTTAATAGTGAAAAACGTGTTGAGTTCGTGAACTGTGTAAATTCATTTGAGCCGAAAAATCACTGGGTTTACCGGAAATGAACTCTTGCTTGTAGGAAGACACAGAGGCTGTGGTTTAACTCCGTTTGGGAAGGGAAATTGAGAACAATGTTCTCATCCATGAAACACCCTCTGTTTTAACGCAAGAAGCTTCCTCTTCTTTCCTGAGCCTGCAATATAGCAAGAAACATGAGCATGCCCAGAAAAAAAGAGCTGTGTTTCCTACTCATACGGACCATATCTAGTTGAACTCTGCTTATGAAACTGTAACAAACCACAGCATTTGTTACATAGATGCTCTTTAGTTAATAGTGAAAAACGTGTTGGTTTCAGGAACTGTGTAAATTCATTTGAGCCGAAAAATCACTGGGTTTACCGGATATGAACTCTTGCTTGTAGGAAGACACAGAGACTTTGGTTTAACCCCGTTTCTGAAGGAAAATTCAGACCAGTGTTCTCATCCATGAAACATACTCTGTTATAACGCAAGAAGCATGCTCTTCTTCCAGCATCTCCAATACAGCAAGAAACATGAGCATGCCCAGAAAAGAAGAACTGTGTTTCTTACTCATACGGACCATATCTAGTTAAAGTGTGCTTATGAAACTGTAACAAACCCCAGCATGTGTTACATAGATGCTCTTTAGTTAATAGTGAAAAACGTGTTGGGTTCGTGAACTGTGTAAATTCATTTGAGCCGAAAAATCACTGGGTTTACCGGAAATGAACTCTTGCTTGTAGGGAGACACAGAGGCTGTGGTTTAACTCCGTTTGTGAGGGAAATTCAGACCAGTGTTCTCATCCATGAAACACCCTCTGTTTTTACGCAAGAAGCTTCCTCTTCTTTCCTGAGTCTGCAATATAGCAAGAAACATGAGCATGCCCAGAAAAAAGAGCTGTGTTTCCTACTCATACGGACCATATCTAGTTGAACTCTGCTTATGAATCTGTAACTAACCACAGCATGTGTTACATAGATGCTCTTTAGTTAATAGTGAAAAACGTGTTGGGTTCATGAACTGTGTAAATTCATTTGAGCCAAAAAACTCCTGGGTTTACCGGAAATGAACTCTTGCTTGTAGAAAGACACAGAGGCTTTGATTCAACGCCTTTTCTGAAGGAAAATTCAGACCAGTGTTCTCATCCAAGAAACATACTCTGTTTTAACGAAACAAGCATGCTCTTCTTCCAGCGTCTCCAATACAGCAAGAAACATGAGCATGCCCAGAAAAAAAGAACTGTGTTTCCTACTCATACGGACCAAATCTAGTTGAACTCTGCTTATGAAACTGTAACAAACCACAGCATGTGTTACATAGATGCTCTTTAGTTAATAGTGACAAACGTTTCGGTTTCAAGAACTGTGTAAATTCATTTGATCCGAAAAATCACTGGGTTTACCAGATATGAACTCTTGCTTGTAGGAAGACACAGAGACTTTAGTTTAACTCCGTATCTGAAGGAAAATTCAGACCAGTGTTCTCATCCTTGAAACATACTCTGTTATAACGCAAGAAGCATGCTCTTCTTCCAGCGTCTCCAATACAGCAAGAAACATGAGCATGCCCAGAAAAGAAGAACTGTGTTTCTTACTCATATGGACCATATCTAGTTAAACTCTGCTTCTGAAACTGTAACAAACCACAGCATGTGTTACATAGATGCTCTTTACTTAATAGTTGAAAACGTGTTGGGTTCATGAACTGTGTAAATTCATTTGAGCAGAAAAATCACTGGGGTTACCGGAAATTAACCCTTGCTAATAGGAAAGCACAGAGGCATTGGTTTCACTCCTTTTCTGAAGGGAAATTCAGACCAGAGTTCTCATCCATGAAACACACTCTGTTTTAGCGCAAAGAGCATGCTCTTCTTTCCAGTCTCTAATACAGCAAGAAACATGAGCATGCCCAGAAAAAAATAAGTGTGGTTCCTACTCATACGGACCATATCTAGTTGAACTCTGATTATGAAACTATAACAAACCACAGCATCTCTTACATAGATGCTCTTTAGTTAATAGTGAAAAACGTGTTGGGTTCGTGAACTGTGTAAATTCATTTGAGCCGAAAAATCAGTGGCTTTACCAGAAATGAACTCTTGCTTGTAGGAAGACACAGAGGTTGTGGTTTAACTCCGTTTGGGAAGGGAAATTGAGACCAGTGTTCTCATCCATGAAACACCCTCTGTTTTAACGCAAGAAGCTTCCTCTTCTTTCCTGAGCCTGCAATATAGCAAGAAACATGAGCATGCCCAGAAAAAAAGAGCTGTGTTTCCTACTCATACGGACCATATCTAGTTGAACTCTGCTTATGAAACTGTAACAAACCACAGCATTTTTTACATAGATGCTCTTTAGTTAATAGTGAAAAACGTGTTGGATTCAGGAACTGTGTAAATTCATTTGAGCCGAAAAATCACTGGGTTTACCGGATATGAACTCTTGCTTGTAGGAAGACACAGAGACTTTGGTTTAACCCCGCTTCTGAAGGAAAATTCAGACCAGTGTTCTCATCCAAGAAACATACTCTGTTATAACGCAAGAAGCATGCACTTCTTCAAGCGTCTCCAATACAGCAAGAAACATGAGCATGCCCAGAAAAAAAGAACTGTGTTTCCTACTCATACGGACCATATCTAGTTAAACTCTGCTTATGAAACTGTAACAAACCACAGCATGTGTTACATAGATGCTCTTTAGTTAATAGTGAAAAACGTGTTGAGTTCGTGAACTGTGTAAATTCATTTGAGCCGAAAAATCACTGGGTTTACCGGAAATGAACTCTTGCTTGTAGGAAGACACAGAGGCTGTGGTTTAACTCCGTTTGGGAAGGGAAATTGAGAACAATGTTCTCATCCATGAAACACCCTCTGTTTTAACGCAAGAAGCTTCCTCTTCTTTCCTGAGCCTGCAATATAGCAAGAAATATGAGCATGCCCAGAAAAAAAGAGCTGTGTTTCCTACTCATACGGACCATATCTAGTTGAACTCTGCTTATGAAACTGTAACAAACCACAGCATTTGTTACATAGATGCTCTTTAGTTAATAGTGAAAACCGTGTTGGTTTCAGGAACTGTGTAAATTCATTTGAGCCGAAAAATCACTGGGTTTACCGGATATGAACTCTTGCTTGTAGGAAGACACAGAGACTTTGGTTTAACCCCGTTTCTGAAGGAAAATTCAGACCAGTGTTCTCATCCATGAAACATACTCTGTTATAACGCAAGAAGCATGCTCTTCTTCCAGCATCTCCAATACAGCAAGAAACATGAGCATGCCCAGAAAAGAAGAACTGTGTTTCTTACTCATACGGACCTTATCTAGTTAAAGTGTGCTTATGAAACTGTAACAAACCCCAGCATGTGTTACATAGATGCTCTTTAGTTAATAGTGAAAAACGTGTTGGGTTCGTGAACTGTGTAAATTCATTTGAGCCGAAAAATCACTGGGTTTACCGGAAATGAACTCTTGCTTGTAGGGAGACACAGAGGCTGTGGTTTAACTCCGTTTGTGAGGGAAATTCAGACCAGTGTTCTCATCCATGAAACACCCTCTGTTTTAACGCAAGAAGCTTCCTCTTCTTTCCCGAGTCTGCAATATAGCAAGAAACATGAGCATGCCCAGAAAAAAAGAGCTGTGTTTCCTACTCATACGGACCATATCTAGTTGAACTCTGCTTATGAAACTGTAACAAACCACAGCATTTTTTACATAGATGCTCTTTAGTTAATAGTGAAAAACGTGTTGGATTCAGGAACTGTGTAAATTCATTTGAGCCGAAAAATCACTGGGTTTACCGGATATGAACTCTTGCTTGTAGGAAGACACAGAGACTTTGGTTTAACCCCGCTTCTGAAGGAAAATTCAGACCAGTGTTCTCATCCAAGAAACATACTCTGTTATAACGCAAGAAGCATGCACTTCTTCAAGCGTCTCCAATACAGCAAGAAACATGAGCATGCCCAGAAAAAAAGAACTGTGTTTCCTACTCATACGGACCATATCTAGTTAAACTCTGCTTATGAAACTGTAACAAACCACAGCATGTGTTACATAGATGCTCTTTAGTTAATAGTGAAAAACGTGTTGAGTTCGTGAACTGTGTAAATTCATTTGAGCCGAAAAATCACTGGGTTTACCGGAAATGAACTCTTGCTTGTAGGAAGACACAGAGGCTGTGGTTTAACTCCGTTTGGGAAGGGAAATTGAGAACAATGTTCTCATCCATGAAACACCCTCTGTTTTAACGCAAGAAGCTTCCTCTTCTTTCCTGAGCCTGCAATATAGCAAGAAATATGAGCATGCCCAGAAAAAAAGAGCTGTGTTTCCTACTCATACGGACCATATCTAGTTGAACTCTGCTTATGAAACTGTAACAAACCACAGCATTTGTTACATAGATGCTCTTTAGTTAATAGTGAAAACCGTGTTGGTTTCAGGAACTGTGTAAATTCATTTGAGCCGAAAAATCACTGGGTTTACCGGATATGAACTCTTGCTTGTAGGAAGACACAGAGACTTTGGTTTAACCCCGTTTCTGAAGGAAAATTCAGACCAGTGTTCTCATCCATGAAACATACTCTGTTATAACGCAAGAAGCATGCTCTTCTTCCAGCATCTCCAATACAGCAAGAAACATGAGCATGCCCAGAAAAGAAGAACTGTGTTTCTTACTCATACGGACCTTATCTAGTTAAAGTGTGCTTATGAAACTGTAACAAACCCCAGCATGTGTTACATAGATGCTCTTTAGTTAATAGTGAAAAACGTGTTGGGTTCGTGAACTGTGTAAATTCATTTGAGCCGAAAAATCACTGGGTTTACCGGAAATGAACTCTTGCTTGTAGGGAGACACAGAGGCTGTGGTTTAACTCCGTTTGTGAGGGAAATTCAGACCAGTGTTCTCATCCATGAAACACCCTCTGTTTTAACGCAAGAAGCTTCCTCTTCTTTCCCGAGTCTGCAATATAGCAAGAAACATGAGCATGCCCAGAAAAAAAGAGCTGTGTTTCCTACTCATACGGACCATATCTAGTTGAACTCTGCTTATGAAACTGTAACAAACCACAGCATTTTTTACATAGATGCTCTTTAGTTAATAGTGAAAAACGTGTTGGATTCAGGAACTGTGTAAATTCATTTGAGCCGAAAAATCACTGGGTTTACCGGATATGAACTCTTGCTTGTAGGAAGACACAGAGACTTTGGTTTAACCCCGCTTCTGAAGGAAAATTCAGACCAGTGTTGTCATCCCTGAAACATACTCTGTTATAACGCAAGAAGCATGCTCTTCTTCCAGCATCTCCAATACAGCAAGAAACATGAGCATGCCCAGAAAAGAAGAACTGTGTTTCTTACTCATACGGACCATATCTAGTTAAACTATGCTTATGAAACTGTAACAAACCCCAGCATGTGTTACATAGATGCTCTTTAGTTAATAGTGATAAACGTGTTGGGTTCGTGAACTGTGTAAATTCATTTGAGCCAAAAAATACCTGGATTTACCGGATATGAACTCTTGCTTGTAGGAAGACAGAGAGGCTTTGGTTTAATTCCGTTTCTGAAGGAAAATTCAGACCAGTGTTCTCATCCAAGAAACATACTCTGTTTAAACGCAAGAAGCATGCTCTTCTTTCCAGAGTCTCCAATACACCAAGAAACATGAGCATGCCCAAAAAAAGGAACTGGGTTTCTTACTCATACGGACCATATCTAGTTAAACTCTGCTTATGAAACTGTAACAAAGCACAGCATCTCTTACATAGATGCTCTTTAGTTAATAGTGAAAATCCTGTTGGGTTCAAGAACAGTGTAAATTCATTTTAGCCGAAAAATCACTGGGTTTACCGGAAATGAACTCTTGCTTGTAGGAAGACACAGAGGCTTTGGTTTAACTCCGTTTGTGAAGGAAATTTCAGACCAGTGTTCTCATCCATGAAACACCCTCTGTTTTAACGCAAGAAGCTTCCTCTTCTTTCCAGAGTCTGCAATACAGCAAGAAATATGAGCATGCCAAGAAAAAAAGAACTGCGTTTCCTACTCATACGGACCATATCTAGTTGAACTCTGCTTATGAAACTGTAACAAACCACAGCATGTGTTACATAGATGCTCTTTAGTTAATAGTGAAAAACGTGTTGGTTTCAAGAACTGTGTAAATTCATTTGAGCCGAAAAATCACTGGGTTTACCGGATATGAACTCTTGCTTGTAGGAAGACTCAGAGACTTTGGTTAAACTCCGTTTCAGAAGGAAAATTCAGACCAGTGTTCTCATCCATGAAACATACTCTGTTATAACGCAAGAAGCATGCCCTTCTTCCAGGATCTCTAATGCAGCAAGAAACATGAGCATGCCCAGAAAAAAAGAACTGAGTTTCCTACTCATTAGGACCATATCTAGTTGAACTCTGCTTATGAAACTGTAACAAACCACAGCATCTCTTACATATATGCTCTTTAGTTAATAGTGAAAAACGTGATGGGTTCGTAAATGTGTAAATTCATTTGAGCCGAAAATTCACTGGGTTTACGGGAAAGGAACTCTTGCTTGTAGGAAGACACAGAGACTTTGGTTTAACTCTGTTTCTGAAGGAAAATTCAGACCAGTGTTCTCATCCAAGAAACATACTCTGTTATAACGCAAGAAGCATGCACTTCTTCAAGCGTCTCCAATACAGCAAGAAACATGAGCATGCCCAGAAAAAAAGAACTGTGTTTCCTACTCATACGGACCATATCTAGTTAAACTCTGCTTATGAAACTGTAACAAACCACAGCATGTGTTACATAGATGCTCTTTAGTTAATAGTGAAAAACGTGTTGAGTTCGTGAACTGTGTAAATTCATTTGAGCCGAAAAATCACTGGGTTTACCGGAAATGAACTCTTGCTTGTAGGAAGACACAGAGGCTGTGGTTTAACTCCGTTTGGGAAGGGAAATTGAGAACAATGTTCTCATCCATGAAACACCCTCTGTTTTAACGCAAGAAGCTTCCTCTTCTTTCCTGAGCCTGCAATATAGCAAGAAACATGAGCATGCCCAGAAAAAAAGAGCTGTGTTTCCTACTCATACGGACCATATCTAGTTGAACTCTGCTTATGAAACTGTAACAAACCACAGCATTTGTTACATAGATGCTCTTTAGTTAATAGTGAAAAACGTGTTGGTTTCAGGAACTGTGTAAATTCATTTGAGCCGAAAAATCACTGGGTTTACCGGATATGAACTCTTGCTTGTAGGAAGACACAGAGACTTTGGTTTAACCCCGTTTCTGAAGGAAAATTCAGACCAGTGTTCTCATCCATGAAACATACTCTGTTATAACGCAAGAAGCATGCTCTTCTTCCAGCATCTCCAATACAGCAAGAAACATGAGCATGCCCAGAAAAGAAGAACTGTGTTTCTTACTCATACGGACCATATCTAGTTAAAGTGTGCTTATGAAACTGTAACAAACCCCAGCATGTGTTACATAGATGCTCTTTAGTTAATAGTGAAAAACGTGTTGGGTTCGTGAACTGTGTAAATTCATTTGAGCCGAAAAATCACTGGGTTTACCGGAAATGAACTCTTGCTTGTAGGGAGACACAGAGGCTGTGGTTTAACTCCGTTTGTGAGGGAAATTCAGACCAGTGTTCTCATCCATGAAACACCCTCTGTTTTAACGCAAGAAGCTTCCTCTTCTTTCCCGAGTCTGCAATATAGCAAGAAACATGAGCATGCCCAGAAAAAAAGAGCTGTGTTTCCTACTCATACGGACCATATCTAGTTGAACTCTGCTTATGAATCTGTAACTAACCACAGCATGTGTTACATAGATGCTCTTTAGTTAATAGTGAAAAACGTGTTGGGTTCATGAACTGTGTAAATTCATTTGAGCCGAAAAACTCCTGGGTTTACCGGAAATGAACTCTTGCTTGTAGAAAGACACAGAGGCTTTGATTCAACGCCTTTTCTGAAGGAAAATTCAGACCAGTGTTCTCATCCAAGAAACATACTCTGTTTTAACGAAACAAGCATGCTCTTCTTCCAGCGTCTCCAATACAGCAAGAAACATGAGCATGCCCAGAAAAAAAGAACTGTGTTTCCTACTCATACGGACCAAATCTAGTTGAACTCTGCTTATGAAACTGTAACAAACCACAGCATGTGTTACATAGATGCTCTTTAGTTAATAGTGACAAACGTTTCGGTTTCAAGAACTGTGTAAATTCATTTGATCCGAAAAATCACTGGGTTTACCAGATATGAACTCTTGCTTGTAGGAAGACACAGAGACTTTAGTTTAACTCCGTATCTGAAGGAAAATTCAGACCAGTGTTCTCATCCTTGAAACATACTCTGTTATAACGCAAGAAGCATGCTCTTCTTCCAGCGTCTCCAATACAGCAAGAAACATGAGCATGCCCAGAAAAGAAGAACTGTGTTTCTTACTCATATGGACCATATCTAGTTGAACTCTGATCATGAAACTGTAACAAACCACAGCATCTCTTACATAGATGCTCTTTAGTTAATAGTGAAAAACGTGTTGGGTTCGTGAACTGTGTAAATTCATTTGAGCCGAAAAATCAGTGGCTTTACCAGAAATGAACTCTTGCTTGTAGGAAGACACAGAGGTTGTGGTTTAACTCCGTTTGGGAAGGGAAATTGAGACCAGTGTTCTCATCCATGAAACACCCTCTGTTTTAACGCAAGAAGCTTCCTCTTCTTTCCTGAGCCTGCAATATAGCAAGAAACATGAGCATGCCCAGAGAAAAAGAGCTGTGTTTCCTACTCATACGGACCATATCTAGTTGAACTCTGCTTATGAAACTGTAACAAACCACAGCATTTTTTACATAGATGCTCTTTAGTTAATAGTGAAAAACGTGTTGGTTTCAGGAACTGTGTAAATTCATTTGAGCCGAAAAATCACTGGGTTTACCGGATATGAACTCTTGCTTGTAGGAAGACACAGAGACTTTGGTTTAACCCCGCTTCTGAAGGAAAATTCAGACCAGTGTTGTCATCCCTGAAACATACTCTGTTATAACGCAAGAAGCATGCTCTTCTTCCAGCATCTCCAATACAGCAAGAAACATGAGCATGCCCAGAAAAGAAGAACTGTGTTTCTTACTCATACGGACCATATCTAGTTAAACTATGCTTATGAAACTGTAACAAACCCCAGCATGTGTTACATAGATGCTCTTTAGTTAATAGTGATAAACGTGTTGGGTTAGTGAACTGTGTAAATTCATTTGAGCCAAAAAATACCTGGATTTACCGGATATGAACTCTTGCTTGTAGGAAGACAGAGAGGCTTTGGTTTAATTCCGTTTCTGAAGGAAAATTCAGACCAGTGTTCTCATCCAAGAAACATACTCTGTTTAAACGCAAGAAGCATGCTCTTCTTTCCAGAGTCTCCAATACACCAAGAAACATGAGCATGCCCAAAAAAAGGAACTGGGTTTCTTACTCATACGGACCATATCTAGTTAAACTCTGCTTATGAAACTGTAACAAAGCACAGCATCTCTTACATAGATGCTCTTTAGTTAATAGTGAAAATCCTGTTGGGTTCAAGAACAGTGTAAATTCATTTTAGCCGAAAAATCACTGGGTTTACCGGAAATGAACTCTTGCTTGTAGGAAGACACAGAGGCTTTGGTTTAACTCCGTTTGTGAAGGAAATTTCAGACCAGTGTTCTCATCCATGAAACACCCTCTGTTTTAACGCAAGAAGCTTCCTCTTCTTTCCAGAGTCTGCAATACAGCAAGAAATATGAGCATGCCAAGAAAAAAAGAACTGCGTTTCCTACTCATACGGACCATATCTAGTTGAACTCTGCTTATGAAACTGTAACAAACCACAGCATGTGTTACATAGATGCTCTTTAGTTAATAGTGAAAAACGTGTTGGTTTCAAGAACTGTGTAAATTCATTTGAGCCGAAAAATCACTGGGTTTACCGGATATGAACTCTTGCTTGTAGGAAGACTCAGAGACTTTGGTTAAACTCCGTTTCAGAAGGAAAATTCAGACCAGTGTTCTCATCCATGAAACATACTCTGTTATAACGCAAGAAGCATGCCCTTCTTCCAGGATCTCTAATGCAGCAAGAAACATGAGCATGCCCAGAAAAAAAGAACTGAGTTTCCTACTCATTAGGACCATATCTAGTTGAACTCTGCTTATGAAACTGTAACAAACCACAGCATCTCTTACATATATGCTCTTTAGTTAATAGTGAAAAACGTGATGGGTTCGTAAATGTGTAAATTCATTTGAGCCGAAAATTCACTGGGTTTACGGGAAAGGAACTCTTGCTTGTAGGAAGACACAGAGACTTTGGTTTAACTCTGTTTCTGAAGGAAAATTCAGACCAGTGTTCTCATCCAAGAAACATACTCTGTTATAACGCAAGAAGCATGCACTTCTTCAAGCGTCTCCAATACAGCAAGAAACATGAGCATGCCCAGAAAAAAAGAACTGTGTTTCCTACTCATACAGACCATATCTAGTTAAACTCTGCTTATGAAACTGTAACAAACCACAGCATGTGTTACATAGATGCTCTTTAGTTAATAGTGAAAAACGTGTTGAGTTCGTGAACTGTGTAAATTCATTTGAGCCGAAAAATCACTGGGTTTACCGGAAATGAACTCTTGCTTGTAGGAAGACACAGAGGCTGTGGTTTAACTCCGTTTGGGAAGGGAAATTGAGAACAATGTTCTCATCCATGAAACACCCTCTGTTTTAACGCAAGAAGCTTCCTCTTCTTTCCTGAGCCTGCAATATAGCAAGAAACATGAGCATGCCCAGAAAAAAAGAGCTGTGTTTCCTACTCATACGGACCATATCTAGTTGAACTCTGCTTATGAAACTGTAACAAACCACAGCATTTGTTACATAGATGCTCTTTAGTTAATAGTGAAAAACGTGTTGGTTTCAGGAACTGTGTAAATTCATTTGAGCCGAAAAATCACTGGGTTTACCGGATATGAACTCTTGCTTGTAGGAAGACACAGAGACTTTGGTTTAACCCCGTTTCTGAAGGAAAATTCAGACCAGTGTTCTCATCCATGAAACATACTCTGTTATAACGCAATAAGCATGCTCTTCTTCCAGCATCTCCAATACAGCAAGAAACATGAGCATGCCCAGAAAAGAAGAACTGTGTTTCTTACTCATACGGACCATATCTAGTTAAAGTGTGCTTATGAAACTGTAACAAACCCCAGCATGTGTTACATAGATGCTCTTTAGTTAATAGTGAAAAACGTGTTGGGTTCGTGAACTGTGTAAATTCATTTGAGCCGAAAAATCACTGGGTTTACCGGAAATGAACTCTTGCTTGTAGGGAGACACAGAGGCTGTGGTTTAACTCCGTTTGTGAGGGAAATTCAGACCAGTGTTCTCATCCATGAAACACCCTCTGTTTTAACGCAAGAAGCTTCCTCTTCTTTCCCGAGTCTGCAATATAGCAAGAAACATGAGCATGCCCAGAAAAAAAGAGCTGTGTTTCCTACTCATACGGACCATATCTAGTTGAACTCTGCTTATGAATCTGTAACTAACCACAGCATGTGTTACATAGATGCTCTTTAGTTAATAGTGAAAAACGTGTTGGGTTCATGAACTGTGTAAATTCATTTGAGCCGAAAAACTCCTGGGTTTACCGGAAATGAACTCTTGCTTGTAGAAAGACACAGAGGCTTTGATTCAACGCCTTTTCTGAAGGAAAATTCAGACCAGTGTTCTCATCCAAGAAACATACTCTGTTTTAACGAAACAAGCATGCTCTTCTTCCAGCGTCTCCAATACAGCAAGAAACATGAGCATGCCCAGAAAAAAAGAACTGTGTTTCCTACTCATACGGACCAAATCTAGTTGAACTCTGCTTATGAAACTGTAACAAACCACAGCATGTGTTACATAGATGCTCTTTAGTTAATAGTGACAAACGTTTCGGTTTCAAGAACTGTGTAAATTCATTTGATCCGAAAAATCACTGGGTTTACCAGATATGAACTCTTGCTTGTAGGAAGACACAGAGACTTTAGTTTAACTCCGTATCTGAAGGAAAATTCAGACCAGTGTTCTCATCCTTGAAACATACTCTGTTATAACGCAAGAAGCATGCTCTTCTTCCAGCGTCTCCAATACAGCAAGAAACATGAGCATGCCCAGAAAAGAAGAACTGTGTTTCTTACTCATATGGACCATATCTAGTTGAACTCTGATTATGAAACTGTAACAAACCACAGCATCTCTTACATAGATGCTCTTTAGTTAATAGTGAAAAACGTGTTGGGTTCGTGAACTGTGTAAATTCATTTGAGCCGAAAAATCAGTGGCTTTACTAGAAATGAACTCTTGCTTGTAGGAAGACACAGAGGTTGTGGTTTAACTCCGTTTGGGAAGGGAAATTGAGACCAGTGTTCTCATCCATGAAACACCCTCTGTTTTAACGCAAGAAGCTTCCTCTTCTTTCCTGAGCCTGCAATATAGCAAGAAACATGAGCATGCCCAGAAAAAAAGAGCTGTGTTTCCTACTCATACGGACCATATCTAGTTGAACTCTGCTTATGAAACTGTAACAAACCACAGCATTTTTTACATAGATGCTCTTTAGTTAATAGTGAAAAACGTGTTGGTTTCAGGAACTGTGTAAATTCATTTGAGCCGAAAAATCACTGGGTTTACCGGATATGAACTCTTGCTTGTAGGAAGACACAGAGACTTTGGTTTAACCCCGCTTCTGAAGGAAAATTCAGACCAGTGTTCTCATCCCTGAAACATACTCTGTTATAACGCAAGAAGCATGCTCTTCTTCCAGCATCTCCAATACAGCAAGAAACATGAGCATGCCCAGAAAAGAAGAACTGTGTTTCTTACTCATACGGACCATATCTAGTTAAACTATGCTTATGAAACTGTAACAAACCCCAGCATGTGTTACATAGATGCTCTTTAGTTAATAGTGATAAACGTGTTGGGTTCGTGAACTGTGTAAATTCATTTGAGCCAAAAAATACCTGGATTTACCGGATATGAACTCTTGCTTGTAGGAAGACAGAGAGGCTTTGGTTTAATTCCGTTTCTGAAGGAAAATTCAGACCAGTGTTCTCATCCAAGAAACATACTCTGTTTAAACGCAAGAAGCATGCTCTTCTTTCCAGAGTCTCCAATACACCAAGAAACATGAGCATGCCCAAAAAAAGGAACTGGGTTTCTTACTCATACGGACCATATCTAGTTAAACTCTGCTTATGAAACTGTAACAAAGCACAGCATCTCTTACATAGATGCTCTTTAGTTAATAGGGAAAATCCTGTTGGGTTCAAGAACAGTGTAAATTCATTTTAGCCGAAAAATCACTGGGTTTACCGGAAATGAACTCTTGCTTGTAGGAAGACACAGAGGCTTTGGTTTAACTCCGTTTGTGAAGGAAATTTCAGACCAGTGTTCTCATCCATGAAACACCCTCTGTTTTAACGCAAGAAGCTTCCTCTTCTTTCCAGAGTCTGCAATACAGCAAGAAATATGAGCATGCCAAGAAAAAAAGAACTGCGTTTCCTACTCATACGGACCATATCTAGTTGAACTCTGCTTATGAAACTGTAACAAACCACAGCATGTGTTACATAGATGCTCTTTAGTTAATAGTGAAAAACGTGTTGGTTTCAAGAACTGTGTAAATTCATTTGAGCCGAAAAATCACTGGGTTTACCGGATATGAACTCTTGCTTGTAGGAAGACTCAGAGACTTTGGTTAAACTCCGTTTCAGAAGGAAAATTCAGACCAGTGTTCTCATCCATGAAACATACTCTGTTATAACGCAAGAAGCATGCCCTTCTTCCAGGATCTCTAATGCAGCAAGAAACATGAGCATGCCCAGAAAAAAAGAACTGAGTTTCCTACTCATTAGGACCATATCTAGTTGAACTCTGCTTATGAAACTGTAACAAACCACAGCATCTCTTACATATATGCTCTTTAGTTAATAGTGAAAAACGTGATGGGTTCGTAAATGTGTAAATTCATTTGAGCCGAAAATTCACTGGGTTTACGGGAAAGGAACTCTTGCTTGTAGGAAGACACAGAGACTTTGGTTTAACTCTGTTTCTGAAGGAAAATTCAGACCAGTGTTCTCATCCAAGAAACATACTCTGTTATAACGCAAGAAGCATGCACTTCTTCAAGCGTCTCCAATACAGCAAGAAACATGAGCATGCCCAGAAAAAAAGAACTGTGTTTCCTACTCATACGGACCATATCTAGTTAAACTCTGCTTATGAAACTGTAACAAACCACAGCATGTGTTACATAGATGCTCTTTAGTTAATAGTGAAAAACGTGTTGAGTTCGTGAACTGTGTAAATTCATTTGAGCCGAAAAATCACTGGGTTTACCGGAAATGAACTCTTGCTTGTAGGAAGACACAGAGGCTGTGGTTTAACTCCGTTTGGGAAGGGAAATTGAGAACAATGTTCTCATCCATGAAACACCCTCTGTTTTAACGCAAGAAGCTTCCTCTTCTTTCCTGAGCCTGCAATATAGCAAGAAACATGAGCATGCCCAGAAAAAAAGAGCTGTGTTTCCTACTCATACGGACCATATCTAGTTGAACTCTGCTTATGAAACTGTAACAAACCACAGCATTTGTTACATAGATGCTCTTTAGTTAATAGTGAAAAACGTGTTGGTTTCAGGAACTGTGTAAATTCATTTGAGCCGAAAAATCACTGGGTTTACCGGATATGAACTCTTGCTTGTAGGAAGACACAGAGACTTTGGTTTAACCCCGTTTCTGAAGGAAAATTCAGACCAGTGTTCTCATCCATGAAACATACTCTGTTATAACGCAAGAAGCATGCTCTTCTTCCAGCATCTCCAATACAGCAAGAAACATGAGCATGCCCAGAAAAGAAGAACTGTGTTTCTTACTCATACGGACCATATCTAGTTAAAGTGTGCTTATGAAACTGTAACAAACCCCAGCATGTGTTACATAGATGCTCTTTAGTTAATAGTGAAAAACGTGTTGGGTTCGTGAACTGTGTAAATTCATTTGAGCCGAAAAATCACTGGGTTTACCGGAAATGAACTCTTGCTTGTAGGGAGACACAGAGGCTGTGGTTTAACTCCGTTTGTGAGGGAAATTCAGACCAGTGTTCTCATCCATGAAACACCCTCTGTTTTAACGCAAGAAGCTTCCTCTTCTTTCCCGAGTCTGCAATATAGCAAGAAACATGAGCATGCCCAGAAAAAAAGAGCTGTGTTTCCTACTCATACGGACCATATCTAGTTGAACTCTGCTTATGAATCTGTAACTAACCACAGCATGTGTTACATAGATGCTCTTTAGTTAATAGTGAAAAACGTGTTGGGTTCATGAACTGTGTAAATTCATTTGAGCCGAAAAACTCCTGGGTTTACCGGAAATGAACTCTTGCTTGTAGAAAGACACAGAGGCTTTGATTCAACGCCTTTTCTGAAGGAAAATTCAGACCAGTGTTCTCATCCAAGAAACATACTCTGTTTTAACGAAACAAGCATGCTCTTCTTCCAGCGTCTCCAATACAGCAAGAAACATGAGCATGCCCAGAAAAAAAGAACTGTGTTTCCTACTCATACGGACCAAATCTAGTTGAACTCTGCTTATGAAACTGTAACAAACCACAGCATGTGTTACATAGATGCTCTTTAGTTAATAGTGACAAACGTTTCGGTTTCAAGAACTGTGTAAATTCATTTGATCCGAAAAATCACTGGGTTTACCAGATATGAACTCTTGCTTGTAGGAAGACACAGAGACTTTAGTTTAACTCCGTATCTGAAGGAAAATTCAGACCAGTGTTCTCATCCTTGAAACATACTCTGTTATAACGCAAGAAGCATGCTCTTCTTCCAGCGTCTCCAATACAGCAAGAAACATGAGCATGCCCAGAAAAGAAGAACTGTGTTTCTTACTCATATGGACCATATCTAGTTGAACTCTGATTATGAAACTGTAACAAACCACAGCATCTCTTACATAGATGCTCTTTAGTTAATAGTGAAAAACGTGTTGGGTTCGTGAACTGTGTAAATTCATTTGAGCCGAAAAATCAGTGGCTTTACCAGAAATGAACTCTTGCTTGTAGGAAGACACAGAGGTTGTGGTTTAACTCCGTTTGGGAAGGGAAATTGAGACCAGTGTTCTCATCCATGAAACACCCTCTGTTTTAACGCAAGAAGCTTCCTCTTCTTTCCTGAGCCTGCAATATAGCAAGAAACATGAGCATGCCCAGAAAAAAAGAGCTGTGTTTCCTACTCATACGGACCATATCTAGTTGAACTCTGCTTATGAAACTGTAACAAACCACAGCATTTTTTACATAGATGCTCTTTAGTTAATAGTGAAAAACGTGTTGGTTTCAGGAACTGTGTAAATTCATTTGAGCCGAAAAATCACTGGGTTTACCGGATATGAACTCTTGCTTGTAGGAAGACACAGAGACTTTGGTTTAACCCCGCTTCTGAAGGAAAATTCAGACCAGTGTTCTCATCCCTGAAACATACTCTGTTATAACGCAAGAAGCATGCTCTTCTTCCAGCATCTCCAATACAGCAAGAAACATGAGCATGCCCAGAAAAGAAGAACTGTGTTTCTTACTCATACGGACCATATCTAGTTAAACTATGCTTATGAAACTGTAACAAACCCCAGCATGTGTTACATAGATGCTCTTTAGTTAATAGTGATAAACGTGTTGGGTTCGTGAACTGTGTAAATTCATTTGAGCCAAAAAATACCTGGATTTACCGGATATGAACTCTTGCTTGTAGGAAGACAGAGAGGCTTTGGTTTAATTCCGTTTCTGAAGGAAAATTCAGACCAGTGTTCTCATCCAAGAAACATACTCTGTTTAAACGCAAGAAGCATGCTCTTCTTTCCAGAGTCTCCAATACACCAAGAAACATGAGCATGCCCAAAAAAAGGAACTGGGTTTCTTACTCATACGGACCATATCTAGTTAAACTCTGCTTATGAAACTGTAACAAAGCACAGCATCTCTTACATAGATGCTCTTTAGTTAATAGTGAAAATCCTGTTGGGTTCAAGAACAGTGTAAATTCATTTTAGCCGAAAAATCACTGGGTTTACCGGAAATGAACTCTTGCTTGTAGGAAGACACAGAGGCTTTGGTTTAACTCCGTTTGTGAAGGAAATTTCAGACCAGTGTTCTCATCCATGAAACACCCTCTGTTTTAACGCAAGAAGCTTCCTCTTCTTTCCAGAGTCTGCAATACAGCAAGAAATATGAGCATGCCAAGAAAAAAAGAACTGCGTTTCCTACTCATACGGACCATATCTAGTTGAACTCTGCTTATGAAACTGTAACAAACCACAGCATGTGTTACATAGATGCTCTTTAGTTAATAGTGAAAAACGTGTTGGTTTCAAGAACTGTGTAAATTCATTTGAGCCGAAAAATCACTGGGTTTACCGGATATGAACTCTTGCTTGTAGGAAGACTCAGAGACTTTGGTTAAACTCCGTTTCAGAAGGAAAATTCAGACCAGTGTTCTCATCCATGAAACATACTCTGTTATAACGCAAGAAGCATGCCCTTCTTCCAGGATCTCTAATGCAGCAAGAAACATGAGCATGCCCAGAAAAAAAGAACTGAGTTTCCTACTCATTAGGACCATATCTAGTTGAACTCTGCTTATGAAACTGTAACAAACCACAGCATCTCTTACATATATGCTCTTTAGTTAATAGTGAAAAACGTGATGGGTTCGTAAATGTGTAAATTCATTTGAGCCGAAAATTCACTGGGTTTACGGGAAAGGAACTCTTGCTTGTAGGAAGACACAGAGACTTTGGTTTAACTCTGTTTCTGAAGGAAAATTCAGACCAGTGTTCTCATCCAAGAAACATACTCTGTTATAACGCAAGAAGCATGCACTTCTTCAAGCGTCTCCAATACAGCAAGAAACATGAGCATGCCCAGAAAAAAAGAACTGTGTTTCCTACTCATACGGACCATATCTAGTTAAACTCTGCTTATGAAACTGTAACAAACCACAGCATGTGTTACATAGATGCTCTTTAGTTAATAGTGAAAAACGTGTTGAGTTCGTGAACTGTGTAAATTCATTTGAGCCGAAAAATCACTGGGTTTACCGGAAATGAACTCTTGCTTGTAGGAAGACACAGAGGCTGTGGTTTAACTCCGTTTGGGAAGGGAAATTGAGAACAATGTTCTCATCCATGAAACACCCTCTGTTTTAACGCAAGAAGCTTCCTCTTCTTTCCTGAGCCTGCAATATAGCAAGAAACATGAGCATGCCCAGAAAAAAAGAGCTGTGTTTCCTACTCATACGGACCATATCTAGTTGAACTCTGCTTATGAAACTGTAACAAACCACAGCATTTGTTACATAGATGCTCTTTAGTTAATAGTGAAAAACGTGTTGGTTTCAGGAACTGTGTAAATTCATTTGAGCCGAAAAATCACTGGGTTTACCGGATATGAACTCTTGCTTGTAGGAAGACACAGAGACTTTGGTTTAACCCCGTTTCTGAAGGAAAATTCAGACCAGTGTTCTCATCCATGAAACATACTCTGTTATAACGCAAGAAGCATGCTCTTCTTCCAGCATCTCCAATACAGCAAGAAACATGAGCATGCCCAGAAAAGAAGAACTGTGTTTCTTACTCATACGGACCATATCTAGTTAAAGTGTGCTTATGAAACTGTAACAAACCCCAGCATGTGTTACATAGATGCTCTTTAGTTAATAGTGAAAAACGTGTTGGGTTCGTGAACTGTGTAAATTCATTTGAGCCGAAAAATCACTGGGTTTACCGGAAATGAACTCTTGCTTGTAGGGAGACACAGAGGCTGTGGTTTAACTCCGTTTGTGAGGGAAATTCAGACCAGTGTTCTCATCCATGAAACACCCTCTGTTTTAACGCAAGAAGCTTCCTCTTCTTTCCCGAGTCTGCAATATAGCAAGAAACATGAGCATGCCCAGAAAAAAAGAGCTGTGTTTCCTACTCATACGGACCATATCTAGTTGAACTCTGCTTATGAATCTGTAACTAACCACAGCATGTGTTACATAGATGCTCTTTAGTTAATAGTGAAAAACGTGTTGGGTTCATGAACTGTGTAAATTCATTTGAGCCGAAAAACTCCTGGGTTTACCGGAAATGAACTCTTGCTTGTAGAAAGACACAGAGGCTTTGATTCAACGCCTTTTCTGAAGGAAAATTCAGACCAGTGTTCTCATCCAAGAAACATACTCTGTTTTAACGAAACAAGCATGCTCTTCTTCCAGCGTCTCCAATACAGCAAGAAACATGAGCATGCCCAGAAAAAAAGAACTGTGTTTCCTACTCATACGGACCAAATCTAGTTGAACTCTGCTTATGAAACTGTAACAAACCACAGCATGTGTTACATAGATGCTCTTTAGTTAATAGTGACAAACGTTTCGGTTTCAAGAACTGTGTAAATTCATTTGATCCGAAAAATCACTGGGTTTACCAGATATGAACTCTTGCTTGTAGGAAGACACAGAGACTTTAGTTTAACTCCGTATCTGAAGGAAAATTCAGACCAGTGTTCTCATCCTTGAAACATACTCTGTTATAACGCAAGAAGCATGCTCTTCTTCCAGCGTCTCCAATACAGCAAGAAACATGAGCATGCCCAGAAAAGAAGAACTGTGTTTCTTACTCATATGGACCATATCTAGTTGAACTCTGATTATGAAACTGTAACAAACCACAGCATCTCTTACATAGATGCTCTTTAGTTAATAGTGAAAAACGTGTTGGGTTCGTGAACTGTGTAAATTCATTTGAGCCGAAAAATCAGTGGCTTTACCAGAAATGAACTCTTGCTTGTAGGAAGACACAGAGGTTGTGGTTTAACTCCGTTTGGGAAGGGAAATTGAGACCAGTGTTCTCATCCATGAAACACCCTCTGTTTTAACGCAAGAAGCTTCCTCTTCTTTCCTGAGCCTGCAATATAGCAAGAAACATGAGCATGCCCAGAAAAAAAGAGCTGTGTTTCCTACTCATACGGACCATATCTAGTTGAACTCTGCTTATGAAACTGTAACAAACCACAGCATTTTTTACATAGATGCTCTTTAGTTAATAGTGAAAAACGTGTTGGTTTCAGGAACTGTGTAAATTCATTTGAGCCGAAAAATCACTGGGTTTACCGGATATGAACTCTTGCTTGTAGGAAGACACAGAGACTTTGGTTTAACCCCGCTTCTGAAGGAAAATTCAGACCAGTGTTCTCATCCCTGAAACATACTCTGTTATAACGCAAGAAGCATGCTCTTCTTCCAGCATCTCCAATACAGCAAGAAACATGAGCATGCCCAGAAAAGAAGAACTGTGTTTCTTACTCATACGGACCATATCTAGTTAAACTATGCTTATGAAACTGTAACAAACCCCAGCATGTGTTACATAGATGCTCTTTAGTTAATAGTGATAAACGTGTTGGGTTCGTGAACTGTGTAAATTCATTTGAGCCAAAAAATACCTGGATTTACCGGATATGAACTCTTGCTTGTAGGAAGACAGAGAGGCTTTGGTTTAATTCCGTTTCTGAAGGAAAATTCAGACCAGTGTTCTCATCCAAGAAACATACTCTGTTTAAACGCAAGAAGCATGCTCTTCTTTCCAGAGTCTCCAATACACCAAGAAACATGAGCATGCCCAAAAAAAGGAACTGGGTTTCTTACTCATACGGACCATATCTAGTTAAACTCTGCTTATGAAACTGTAACAAAGCACAGCATCTCTTACATAGATGCTCTTTAGTTAATAGTGAAAATCCTGTTGGGTTCAAGAACAGTGTAAATTCATTTTAGCCGAAAAATCACTGGGTTTACCGGAAATGAACTCTTGCTTGTAGGAAGACACAGAGGCTTTGGTTTAACTCCGTTTGTGAAGGAAATTTCAGACCAGTGTTCTCATCCATGAAACACCCTCTGTTTTAACGCAAGAAGCTTCCTCTTCTTTCCAGAGTCTGCAATACAGCAAGAAATATGAGCATGCCAAGAAAAAAAGAACTGCGTTTCCTACTCATACGGACCATATCTAGTTGAACTCTGCTTATGAAACTGTAACAAACCACAGCATGTGTTACATAGATGCTCTTTAGTTAATAGTGAAAAACGTGTTGGTTTCAAGAACTGTGTAAATTCATTTGAGCCGAAAAATCACTGGGTTTACCGGATATGAACTCTTGCTTGTAGGAAGACTCAGAGACTTTGGTTAAACTCCGTTTCAGAAGGAAAATTCAGACCAGTGTTCTCATCCATGAAACATACTCTGTTATAACGCAAGAAGCATGCCCTTCTTCCAGGATCTCTAATGCAGCAAGAAACATGAGCATGCCCAGAAAAAAAGAACTGAGTTTCCTACTCATTAGGACCATATCTAGTTGAACTCTGCTTATGAAACTGTAACAAACCACAGCATCTCTTACATATATGCTCTTTAGTTAATAGTGAAAAACGTGATGGGTTCGTAAATGTGTAAATTCATTTGAGCCGAAAATTCACTGGGTTTACGGGAAAGGAACTCTTGCTTGTAGGAAGACACAGAGACTTTGGTTTAACTCTGTTTCTGAAGGAAAATTCAGACCAGTGTTCTCATCCAAGAAACATACTCTGTTATAACGCAAGAAGCATGCACTTCTTCAAGAGTCTCCATTACAGCAAGAAACATGAGCATGCCCAGAAAAAAAGAACTGTGTTTCCTACTCATACGGACCATATCTAGTTAAACTCTGCTTATGAAACTGTAACAAACCACAGCATGTGTTACATAGATGCTCTTTAGTTAATAGTGAAAAACGTGTTGAGTTCGTGAACTGTGTAAATTCATTTGAGCCGAAAAATCACTGGGTTTACCGGAAATGAACTCTTGCTTGTAGGAAGACACAGAGGCTGTGGTTTAACTCCGTTTGGGAAGGGAAATTGAGAACAATGTTCTCATCCATGAAACACCCTCTGTTTTAACACAAGAAGCTTCCTCTTCTTTCCTGAGCCTGCAATATAGCAAGAAACATGAGCATGCCCAGAAAAAAAGAGCTGTGTTTCCTACTCATACGGACCATATCTAGTTGAACTCTGCTTATGAAACTGTAACAAACCACAGCATTTGTTACATAGATGCTCTTTAGTTAATAGTGAAAAACGTGTTGGTTTCAGGAACTGTGTAAATTCATTTGAGCCGAAAAATCACTGGGTTTACCGGATATGAACTCTTGCTTGTAGGAAGACACAGAGACTTTGGTTTAACCCCGTTTCTGAAGGAAAATTCAGACCAGTGTTCTCATCCATGAAACATACTCTGTTATAACGCAAGAAGCATGCTCTTCTTCCAGCATCTCCAATACAGCAAGAAACATGAGCATGCCCAGAAAAGAAGAACTGTGTTTCTTACTCATACGGACCATATCTAGTTAAAGTGTGCTTATGAAACTGTAACAAACCCCAGCATGTGTTACATAGATGCTCTTTAGTTAATAGTGAAAAACGTGTTGGGTTCGTGAACTGTGTAAATTCATTTGAGCCGAAAAATCACTGGGTTTACCGGAAATGAACTCTTGCTTGTAGGGAGACACAGAGGCTGTGGTTTAACTCCGTTTGTGAGGGAAATTCAGACCAGTGTTCTCATCCATGAAACACCCTCTGTTTTTACGCAAGAAGCTTCCTCTTCTTTCCCGAGTCTGCAATATAGCAAGAAACATGAGCATGCCCAGAAAAAAAGAGCTGTGTTTCCTACTCATACGGACCATATCTAGTTGAACTCTGCTTATGAATCTGTAACTAACCACAGCATGTGTTACATAGATGCTCTTTAGTTAATAGTGAAAAACGTGTTGGGTTCATGAACTGTGTAAATTCATTTGAGCCGAAAAACTCCTGGGTTTACCGGAAATGAACTCTTGCTTGTAGAAAGACACAGAGGCTTTGATTCAACGCCTTTTCTGAAGGAAAATTCAGACCAGTGTTCTCATCCAAGAAACATACTCTGTTTTAACGAAACAAGCATGCTCTTCTTCCAGCGTCTCCAATACAGCAAGAAACATGAGCATGCCCAGAAAAAAAGAACTGTGTTTCCTACTCATACGGACCAAATCTAGTTGAACTCTGCTTATGAAACTGTAACAAACCACAGCATGTGTTACATAGATGCTCTTTAGTTAATAGTGACAAACGTTTCGGTTTCAAGAACTGTGTAAATTCATTTGATCCGAAAAATCACTGGGTTTACCAGATATGAACTCTTGCTTGTAGGAAGACAAAGAGACTTTAGTTTAACTCCGTATCTGAAGGAAAATTCAGACCAGTGTTCTCATCCTTGAAACATACTCTGTTATAACGCAAGAAGCATGCTCTTCTTCCAGCGTCTCCAATACAGCAAGAAACATGAGCATGCCCAGAAAAGAAGAACTGTGTTTCTTACTCATATGGACCATATCTAGTTAAACTCTGCTTCTGAAACTGTAACAAACCACAGCATGTGTTACATAGATGCTCTTTACTTAATAGTTGAAAACGTGTTGGGTTCATGAACTGTGTAAATTCATTTGAGCAGAAAAATCACTGGGGTTACCGGAAATGAACCCTTGCTAATAGGAAAGCACAGAGGCATTGGTTTCACTCCTTTTCTGAAGGGAAATTCAGACCAGAGTTCTCATCCATGAAACACACTCTGTTTTAGCACAAAGAGCATGCTCTTCTTTCCAGTCTCTAATACAGCAAGAAACATGAGCATGCCCAGAAAAAAATAAGTGTGGTTCCTACTCATACGGACCATTTCTAGTTGAACTCTGATTATGAAACTGTAACAAACCACAGCATCTCTTACATAGATGCTCTTTAGTTAATAGTGAAAAACGTGTTGGGTTCGTGAACTGTGTAAATTCATTTGAGCCGAAAAATCAGTGGCTTTACCAGAAATGAACTCTTGCTTGTAGGAAGACACAGAGGTTGTGGTTTAACTCCGTTTGGGAAGGGAAATTGAGACCAGTGTTCTCATCCATGAAACACCCTCTGTTTTAACGCAAGAAGCTTCCTCTTCTTTCCTGAGCCTGCAATATAGCAAGAAACATGAGCATGCCCAGAAAAAAAGAGCTGTGTTTCCTACTCATACGGACCATATCTAGTTGAACTCTGCTTATGAAACTGTAACAAACCACAGCATTTTTTACATAGATGCTGTTTAGTTAATAGTGAAAAACGTGTTGGTTTCAGGAACTGTGTAAATTCATTTGAGCCGAAAAATCACTGGGTTTACCGGATATGAACTCTTGCTTGTAGGAAGACACAGAGACTTTGGTTTAACCCCGCTTCTGAAGGAAAATTCAGACCAGTGTTCTCATCCCTGAAACATACTCTGTTATAACGCAAGAAGCATGCTCTTCTTCCAGCATCTCCAATACAGCAAGAAACATGAGCATGCCCAGAAAAGAAGAACTGTGTTTCTTACTCATACGGACCATATCTAGTTAAACTATGCTTATGAAACTGTAACAAACCCCAGCATGTGTTACATAGATGCTCTTTAGTTAATAGTGATAAACGTGTTGGGTTCGTGAACTGTGTAAATTCATTTGAGCCAAAAAATACCTGGATTTACCGGATATGAACTCTTGCTTGTAGGAAGACAGAGAGGCTTTGGTTTAATTCCGTTTCTGAAGGAAAATTCAGACCAGTGTTCTCATCCAAGAAACATACTCTGTTTAAACGCAAGAAGCATGCTCTTCTTTCCAGAGTCTCTAATACACCAAGAAACATGAGCATGCCCAAAAAAAGGAACTGGGTTTCTTACTCATACGGACCATATCTAGTTAAACTCTGCTTATGAAACTGTAACAAAGCACAGCATCTCTTACATAGATGCTCTTTAGTTAATAGTGAAAATCCTGTTGGGTTCAAGAACAGTGTAAATTCATTTTAGCCGAAAAATCACTGGGTTTACCGGAAATGAACTCTTGCTTGTAGGAAGACACAGAGGCTTTGGTTTAACTCCGTTTGTGAAGGAAATTTCAGACCAGTGTTCTCATCCATGAAACACCCTCTGTTTTAACGCAAGAAGCTTCCTCTTCTTTCCAGAGTCTGCAATACAGCAAGAAATATGAGCATGCCAAGAAAAAAAGAACTGCGTTTCCTACTCATACGGACCATATCTAGTTGAACTCTGCTTATGAAACTGTAACAAACCACAGCATGTGTTACATAGATGCTCTTTAGTTAATAGTGAAAAACGTGTTGGTTTCAAGAACTGTGTAAATTCATTTGAGCCGAAAAATCACTGGGTTTACCGGATATGAACTCTTGCTTGTAGGAAGACTCAGAGACTTTGGTTAAACTCCGTTTCAGAAGGAAAATTCAGACCAGTGTTCTCATCCATGAAACATACTCTGTTATAACGCAAGAAGCATGCCCTTCTTCCAGGATCTCTAATGCAGCAAGAAACATGAGCATGCCCAGAAAAAAAGAACTGAGTTTCCTACTCATTAGGACCATATCTAGTTGAACTCTGCTTATGAAACTGTAACAAACCACAGCATCTCTTACATATATGCTCTTTAGTTAATAGTGAAAAACGTGATGGGTTCGTAAATGTGTAAATTCATTTGAGCCGAAAATTCACTGGGTTTACGGGAAAGGAACTCTTGCTTGTAGGAAGACACAGAGACTTTGGTTTAACTCTGTTTCTGAAGGAAAATTCAGACCAGTGTTCTCATCCAAGAAACATACTCTGTTATAACGCAAGAAGCATGCACTTCTTCAAGCGTCTCCATTACAGCAAGAAACATGAGCATGCCCAGAAAAAAAGAACTGAGTTTCCTACTCATTAGGACCATATCTAGTTGAACTCTGCTTATGAAACTGTAACAAACCACAGCATCTCTTACATATATGCTCTTTAGTTAATAGTGAAAAACGTGATGGGTTCGTAAATGTGTAAATTCATTTGAGCCGAAAATTCACTGGGTTTACGGGAAAGGAACTCTTGCTTGTAGGAAGACACAGAGACTTTGGTTTAACTCTGTTTCTGAAGGAAAATTCAGACCAGTGTTCTCATCCAAGAAACATACTCTGTTATAACGCAAGAAGCATGCACTTCTTCAAGAGTCTCCATTACAGCAAGAAACATGAGCATGCCCAGAAAAAAAGAACTGTGTTTCCTACTCATACGGACCATATCTAGTTAAACTCTGCTTATGAAACTGTAACAAACCACAGCATGTGTTACATAGATGCTCTTTAGTTAATAGTGAAAAACGTGTTGAGTTCGTGAACTGTGTAAATTCATTTGAGCCGAAAAATCACTGGGTTTACCGGAAATGAACTCTTGCTTGTAGGAAGACACAGAGGCTGTGGTTTAACTCCGTTTGGGAAGGGAAATTGAGAACAATGTTCTCATCCATGAAACACCCTCTGTTTTAACACAAGAAGCTTCCTCTTCTTTCCTGAGCCTGCAATATAGCAAGAAACATGAGCATGCCCAGAAAAAAAGAGCTGTGTTTCCTACTCATACGGACCATATCTAGTTGAACTCTGCTTATGAAACTGTAACAAACCACAGCATTTGTTACATAGATGCTCTTTAGTTAATAGTGAAAAACGTGTTGGTTTCAGGAACTGTGTAAATTCATTTGAGCCGAAAAATCACTGGGTTTACCGGATATGAACTCTTGCTTGTAGGAAGACACAGAGACTTTGGTTTAACCCCGTTTCTGAAGGAAAATTCAGACCAGTGTTCTCATCCATGAAACATACTCTGTTATAACGCAAGAAGCATGCTCTTCTTCCAGCATCTCCAATACAGCAAGAAACATGAGCATGCCCAGAAAAGAAGAACTGTGTTTCTTACTCATACGGACCATATCTAGTTAAAGTGTGCTTATGAAACTGTAACAAACCCCAGCATGTGTTACATAGATGCTCTTTAGTTAATAGTGAAAAACGTGTTGGGTTCGTGAACTGTGTAAATTCATTTGAGCCGAAAAATCACTGGGTTTACCGGAAATGAACTCTTGCTTGTAGGGAGACACAGAGGCTGTGGTTTAACTCCGTTTGTGAGGGAAATTCAGACCAGTGTTCTCATCCATGAAACACCCTCTGTTTTAACGCAAGAAGCTTCCTCTTCTTTCCCGAGTCTGCAATATAGCAAGAAACATGAGCATGCCCAGAAAAAAAGAGCTGTGTTTCCTACTCATACGGACCATATCTAGTTGAACTCTGCTTATGAATCTGTAACTAACCACAGCATGTGTTACATAGATGCTCTTTAGTTAATAGTGAAAAACGTGTTGGGTTCATGAACTGTGTAAATTCATTTGAGCCGAAAAACTCCTGGGTTTACCGGAAATGAACTCTTGCTTGTAGAAAGACACAGAGGCTTTGATTCAACGCCTTTTCTGAAGGAAAATTCAGACCAGTGTTCTCATCCAAGAAACATACTCTGTTTTAACGAAACAAGCATGCTCTTCTTCCAGCGTCTCCAATACAGCAAGAAACATGAGCATGCCCAGAAAAAAAGAACTGTGTTTCCTACTCATACGGACCAAATCTAGTTGAACTCTGCTTATGAAACTGTAACAAACCACAGCATGTGTTACATAGATGCTCTTTAGTTAATAGTGACAAACGTTTCGGTTTCAAGAACTGTGTAAATTCATTTGATCCGAAAAATCACTGGGTTTACCAGATATGAACTCTTGCTTGTAGGAAGACACAGAGACTTTAGTTTAACTCCGTATCTGAAGGAAAATTCAGACCAGTGTTCTCATCCTTGAAACATACTCTGTTATAACGCAAGAAGCATGCTCTTCTTCCAGCGTCTCCAATACAGCAAGAAACATGAGCATGCCCAGAAAAGAAGAACTGTGTTTCTTACTCATATGGACCATATCTAGTTGAACTCTGCTTCTGAAACTGTAACAAACCACAGCATCTCTTACATAGATGCTCTTTAGTTAATAGTGAAAAACGTGTTGGGTTCGTGAACTGTGTAAATTCATTTGAGCCGAAAAATCAGTGGCTTTACCAGAAATGAACTCTTGCTTGTAGGAAGACACAGAGGTTGTGGTTTAACTCCGTTTGGGAAGGGAAATTGAGACCAGTGTTCTCATCCATGAAACACCCTCTGTTTTAACGCAAGAAGCTTCCTCTTCTTTCCTGAGCCTGCAATATAGCAAGAAACATGAGCATGCCCAGAAAAAAAGAGCTGTGTTTCCTACTCATACGGACCATATCTAGTTGAACTCTGCTTATGAAACTGTAACAAACCACAGCATTTTTTACATAGATGCTCTTTAGTTAATAGTGAAAAACGTGTTGGTTTCAGGAACTGTGTAAATTCATTTGAGCCGAAAAATCACTGGGTTTACCGGATATGAACTCTTGCTTGTAGGAAGACACAGAGACTTTGGTTTAACCCCGCTTCTGAAGGAAAATTCAGACCAGTGTTCTCATCCCTGAAACATACTCTGTTATAACGCAAGAAGCATGCTCTTCTTCCAGCATCTCCAATACAGCAAGAAACATGAGCATGCCCAGAAAAGAAGAACTGTGTTTCTTACTCATACGGACCATATCTAGTTAAACTATGCTTATGAAACTGTAACAAACCCCAGCATGTGTTACATAGATGCTCTTTAGTTAATAGTGATAAACGTGTTGGGTTCGTGAACTGTGTAAATTCATTTGAGCCAAAAAATACCTGGATTTACCGGATATGAACTCTTGCTTGTAGGAAGACAGAGAGGCTTTGGTTTAATTCCGTTTCTGAAGGAAAATTCAGACCAGTGTTCTCATCCAAGAAACATACTCTGTTTAAACGCAAGAAGCATGCTCTTCTTTCCAGAGTCTCCAATACACCAAGAAACATGAGCATGCCCAAAAAAAGGAACTGGGTTTCTTACTCATACGGACCATATCTAGTTAAACTCTGCTTATGAAACTGTAACAAAGCACAGCATCTCTTACATAGATGCTCTTTAGTTAATAGTGAAAATCCTGTTGGGTTCAAGAACAGTGTAAATTCATTTTAGCCGAAAAATCACTGGGTTTACCGGAAATGAACTCTTGCTTGTAGGAAGACACAGAGGCTTTGGTTTAACTCCGTTTGTGAAGGAAATTTCAGACCAGTGTTCTCATCCATGAAACACCCTCTGTTTTAACGCAAGAAGCTTCCTCTTCTTTCCAGAGTCTGCAATACAGCAAGAAATATGAGCATGCCAAGAAAAAAAGAACTGCGTTTCCTACTCATACGGACCATATCTAGTTGAACTCTGCTTATGAAACTGTAACAAACCACAGCATGTGTTACATAGATGCTCTTTAGTTAATAGTGAAAAACGTGTTGGTTTCAAGAACTGTGTAAATTCATTTGAGCCGAAAAATCACTGGGTTTACCGGATATGAACTCTTGCTTGTAGGAAGACTCAGAGACTTTGGTTAAACTCCGTTTCAGAAGGAAAATTCAGACCAGTGTTCTCATCCATGAAACATACTCTGTTATAACGCAAGAAGCATGCCCTTCTTCCAGGATCTCTAATGCAGCAAGAAACATGAGCATGCCCAGAAAAAAAGAACTGAGTTTCCTACTCATTAGGACCATATCTAGTTGAACTCTGCTTATGAAACTGTAACAAACCACAGCATCTCTTACATATATGCTCTTTAGTTAATAGTGAAAAACGTGATGGGTTCGTAAATGTGTAAATTCATTTGAGCCGAAAATTCACTGGGTTTACGGGAAAGGAACTCTTGCTTGTAGGAAGACACAGAGACTTTGGTTTAACTCTGTTTCTGAAGGAAAATTCAGACCAGTGTTCTCATCCAAGAAACATACTCTGTTATAACGCAAGAAGCATGCACTTCTTCAAGAGTCTCCATTACAGCAAGAAACATGAGCATGCCCAGAAAAAAAGAACTGTGTTTCCTACTCATACGGACCATATCTAGTTAAACTCTGCTTATGAAACTGTAACAAACCACAGCATGTGTTACATAGATGCTCTTTAGTTAATAGTGAAAAACGTGTTGAGTTCGTGAACTGTGTAAATTCATTTGAGCCGAAAAATCACTGGGTTTACCGGAAATGAACTCTTGCTTGTAGGAAGACACAGAGGCTGTGGTTTAACTCCGTTTGGGAAGGGAAATTGAGAACAATGTTCTCATCCATGAAACACCCTCTGTTTTAACACAAGAAGCTTCCTCTTCTTTCCTGAGCCTGCAATATAGCAAGAAACATGAGCATGCCCAGAAAAAAAGAGCTGTGTTTCCTACTCATACGGACCATATCTAGTTGAACTCTGCTTATGAAACTGTAACAAACCACAGCATTTGTTACATAGATGCTCTTTAGTTAATAGTGAAAAACGTGTTGGTTTCAGGAACTGTGTAAATTCATTTGAGCCGAAAAATCACTGGGTTTACCGGATATGAACTCTTGCTTGTAGGAAGACACAGAGACTTTGGTTTAACCCCGTTTCTGAAGGAAAATTCAGACCAGTGTTCTCATCCATGAAACATACTCTGTTATAACGCAAGAAGCATGCTCTTCTTCCAGCATCTCCAATACATCAAGAAACATGAGCATGCCCAGAAAAGAAGAACTGTGTTTCTTACTCATACGGACCATATCTAGTTAAAGTGTGCTTATGAAACTGTAACAAACCCCAGCATGTGTTACATAGATGCTCTTTAGTTAATAGTGAAAAACGTGTTGGGTTCGTGAACTGTGTAAATTCATTTGAGCCGAAAAATCACTGGGTTTACCGGAAATGAACTCTTGCTTGTAGGGAGACACAGAGGCTGTGGTTTAACTCCGTTTGTGAGGGAAATTCAGACCAGTGTTCTCATCCATGAAACACCCTCTGTTTTTACGCAAGAAGCTTCCTCTTCTTTCCCGAGTCTGCAATATAGCAAGAAACATGAGCATGCCCAGAAAAAAAGAGCTGTGTTTCCTACTCATACGGACCATATCTAGTTGAACTCTGCTTATGAATCTGTAACTAACCACAGCATGTGTTACATAGATGCTCTTTAGTTAATAGTGAAAAACGTGTTGGGTTCATGAACTGTGTAAATTCATTTGAGCCGAAAAACTCCTGGGTTTACCGGAAATGAACTCTTGCTTGTAGAAAGACACAGAGGCTTTGATTCAACGCCTTTTCTGAAGGAAAATTCAGACCAGTGTTCTCATCCAAGAAACATACTCTGTTTTAACGAAACAAGCATGCTCTTCTTCCAGCGTCTCCAATACAGCAAGAAACATGAGCATGCCCAGAAAAAAAGAACTGTGTTTCCTACTCATACGGACCAAATCTAGTTGAACTCTGCTTATGAAACTGTAACAAACCACAGCATGTGTTACATAGATGCTCTTTAGTTAATAGTGACAAACGTTTCGGTTTCAAGAACTGTGTAAATTCATTTGATCCGAAAAATCACTGGGTTTACCAGATATGAACTCTTGCTTGTAGGAAGACAAAGAGACTTTAGTTTAACTCCGTATCTGAAGGAAAATTCAGACCAGTGTTCTCATCCTTGAAACATACTCTGTTATAACGCAAGAAGCATGCTCTTCTTCCAGCGTCTCCAATACAGCAAGAAACATGAGCATGCCCAGAAAAGAAGAACTGTGTTTCTTACTCATATGGACCATATCTAGTTAAACTCTGCTTCTGAAACTGTAACAAACCACAGCATGTGTTACATAGATGCTCTTTACTTAATAGTTGAAAACGTGTTGGGTTCATGAACTGTGTAAATTCATTTGAGCAGAAAAATCACTGGGGTTACCGGAAATGAACCCTTGCTAATAGGAAAGCACAGAGGCATTGGTTTCACTCCTTTTCTGAAGGGAAATTCAGACCAGAGTTCTCATCCATGAAACACACTCTGTTTTAGCACAAAGAGCATGCTCTTCTTTCCAGTCTCTAATACAGCAAGAAACATGAGCATGCCCAGAAAAAAATAAGTGTGGTTCCTACTCATACGGACCATTTCTAGTTGAACTCTGATTATGAAACTGTAACAAACCACAGCATCTCTTACATAGATGCTCTTTAGTTAATAGTGAAAAACGTGTTGGGTTCGTGAACTGTGTAAATTCATTTGAGCCGAAAAATCAGTGGCTTTACCAGAAATGAACTCTTGCTTGTAGGAAGACACAGAGGTTGTGGTTTAACTCCGTTTGGGAAGGGAAATTGAGACCAGTGTTCTCATCCATGAAACACCCTCTGTTTTAACGCAAGAAGCTTCCTCTTCTTTCCTGAGCCTGCAATATAGCAAGAAACATGAGCATGCCCAGAAAAAAAGAGCTGTGTTTCCTACTCATACGGACCATATCTAGTTGAACTCTGCTTATGAAACTGTAACAAACCACAGCATTTTTTACATAGATGCTGTTTAGTTAATAGTGAAAAACGTGTTGGTTTCAGGAACTGTGTAAATTCATTTGAGCCGAAAAATCACTGGGTTTACCGGATATGAACTCTTGCTTGTAGGAAGACACAGAGACTTTGGTTTAACCCCGCTTCTGAAGGAAAATTCAGACCAGTGTTCTCATCCCTGAAACATACTCTGTTATAACGCAAGAAGCATGCTCTTCTTCCAGCATCTCCAATACAGCAAGAAACATGAGCATGCCCAGAAAAGAAGAACTGTGTTTCTTACTCATACGGACCATATCTAGTTAAACTATGCTTATGAAACTGTAACAAACCCCAGCATGTGTTACATAGATGCTCTTTAGTTAATAGTGATAAACGTGTTGGGTTCGTGAACTGTGTAAATTCATTTGAGCCAAAAAATACCTGGATTTACCGGATATGAACTCTTGCTTGTAGGAAGACAGAGAGGCTTTGGTTTAATTCCGTTTCTGAAGGAAAATTCAGACCAGTGTTCTCATCCAAGAAACATACTCTGTTTAAACGCAAGAAGCATGCTCTTCTTTCCAGAGTCTCTAATACACCAAGAAACATGAGCATGCCCAAAAAAAGGAACTGGGTTTCTTACTCATACGGACCATATCTAGTTAAACTCTGCTTATGAAACTGTAACAAAGCACAGCATCTCTTACATAGATGCTCTTTAGTTAATAGTGAAAATCCTGTTGGGTTCAAGAACAGTGTAAATTCATTTTAGCCGAAAAATCACTGGGTTTACCGGAAATGAACTCTTGCTTGTAGGAAGACACAGAGGCTTTGGTTTAACTCCGTTTGTGAAGGAAATTTCAGACCAGTGTTCTCATCCATGAAACACCCTCTGTTTTAACGCAAGAAGCTTCCTCTTCTTTCCAGAGTCTGCAATACAGCAAGAAATATGAGCATGCCAAGAAAAAAAGAACTGCGTTTCCTACTCATACGGACCATATCTAGTTGAACTCTGCTTATGAAACTGTAACAAACCACAGCATGTGTTACATAGATGCTCTTTAGTTAATAGTGAAAAACGTGTTGGTTTCAAGAACTGTGTAAATTCATTTGAGCCGAAAAATCACTGGGTTTACCGGATATGAACTCTTGCTTGTAGGAAGACTCAGAGACTTTGGTTAAACTCCGTTTCAGAAGGAAAATTCAGACCAGTGTTCTCATCCATGAAACATACTCTGTTATAACGCAAGAAGCATGCCCTTCTTCCAGGATCTCTAATGCAGCAAGAAACATGAGCATGCCCAGAAAAAAAGAACTGAGTTTCCTACTCATTAGGACCATATCTAGTTGAACTCTGCTTATGAAACTGTAACAAACCACAGCATCTCTTACATATATGCTCTTTAGTTAATAGTGAAAAACGTGATGGGTTCGTAAATGTGTAAATTCATTTGAGCCGAAAATTCACTGGGTTTACGGGAAAGGAACTCTTGCTTGTAGGAAGACACAGAGACTTTGGTTTAACTCTGTTTCTGAAGGAAAATTCAGACCAGTGTTCTCATCCAAGAAACATACTCTGTTATAACGCAAGAAGCATGCACTTCTTCAAGCGTCTCCATTACAGCAAGAAACATGAGCATGCCCAGAAAAAAAGAACTGAGTTTCCTACTCATTAGGACCATATCTAGTTGAACTCTGCTTATGAAACTGTAACAAACCACAGCATCTCTTACATATATGCTCTTTAGTTAATAGTGAAAAACGTGATGGGTTCGTAAATGTGTAAATTCATTTGAGCCGAAAATTCACTGGGTTTACGGGAAAGGAACTCTTGCTTGTAGGAAGACACAGAGACTTTGGTTTAACTCTGTTTCTGAAGGAAAATTCAGACCAGTGTTCTCATCCAAGAAACATACTCTGTTATAACGCAAGAAGCATGCACTTCTTCAAGAGTCTCCATTACAGCAAGAAACATGAGCATGCCCAGAAAAAAAGAACTGTGTTTCCTACTCATACGGACCATATCTAGTTGAACTCTGCTTATGAAACTGTAACAAACCACAGCATGTGTTACATAGATGCTCTTTAGTTAATAGTGAAAAACGTGTTGAGTTCGTGAACTGTGTAAATTCATTTGAGCCGAAAAATCACTGGGTTTACCGGAAATGAACTCTTGCTTGTAGGAAGACACAGAGGCTGTGGTTTAACTCCGTTTGGGAAGGGAAATTGAGAACAATGTTCTCATCCATGAAACACCCTCTGTTTTAACACAAGAAGCTTCCTCTTCTTTCCTGAGCCTGCAATATAGCAAGAAACATGAGCATGCCCAGAAAAAAAGAGCTGTGTTTCCTACTCATACGGACCATATCTAGTTGAACTCTGCTTATGAAACTGTAACAAACCACAGCATTTGTTACATAGATGCTCTTTAGTTAATAGTGAAAAACGTGTTGGTTTCAGGAACTGTGTAAATTCATTTGAGCCGAAAAATCACTGGGTTTACCGGATATGAACTCTTGCTTGTAGGAAGACACAGAGACTTTGGTTTAACCCCGTTTCTGAAGGAAAATTCAGACCAGTGTTCTCATCCATGAAACATACTCTGTTATAACGCAAGAAGCATGCTCTTCTTCCAGCATCTCCAATACAGCAAGAAACATGAGCATGCCCAGAAAAGAAGAACTGTGTTTCTTACTCATACGGACCATATCTAGTTAAAGTGTGCTTATGAAACTGTAACAAACCCCAGCATGTGTTACATAGATGCTCTTTAGTTAATAGTGAAAAACGTGTTGGGTTCGTGAACTGTGTAAATTCATTTGAGCCGAAAAATCACTGGGTTTACCGGAAATGAACTCTTGCTTGTAGGGAGACACAGAGGCTGTGGTTTAACTCCGTTTGTGAGGGAAATTCAGACCAGTGTTCTCATCCATGAAACACCCTCTGTTTTTACGCAAGAAGCTTCCTCTTCTTTCCCGAGTCTGCAATATAGCAAGAAACATGAGCATGCCCAGAAAAAAAGAGCTGTGTTTCCTACTCATACGGACCATATCTAGTTGAACTCTGCTTATGAATCTGTAACTAACCACAGCATGTGTTACATAGATGCTCTTTAGTTAATAGTGAAAAACGTGTTGGGTTCATGAACTGTGTAAATTCATTTGAGCCGAAAAACTCCTGGGTTTACCGGAAATGAACTCTTGCTTGTAGAAAGACACAGAGGCTTTGATTCAACGCCTTTTCTGAAGGAAAATTCAGACCAGTGTTCTCATCCAAGAAACATACTCTGTTTTAACGAAACAAGCATGCTCTTCTTCCAGCGTCTCCAATACAGCAAGAAACATGAGCATGCCCAGAAAAAAAGAACTGTGTTTCCTACTCATACGGACCAAATCTAGTTGAACTCTGCTTATGAAACTGTAACAAACCACAGCATGTGTTACATAGATGCTCTTTAGTTAATAGTGACAAACGTTTCGGTTTCAAGAACTGTGTAAATTCATTTGATCCGAAAAATCACTGGGTTTACCAGATATGAACTCTTGCTTGTAGGAAGACAAAGAGACTTTAGTTTAACTCCGTATCTGAAGGAAAATTCAGACCAGTGTTCTCATCCTTGAAACATACTCTGTTATAACGCAAGAAGCATGCTCTTCTTCCAGCGTCTCCAATACAGCAAGAAACATGAGCATGCCCAGAAAAGAAGAACTGTGTTTCTTACTCATATGGACCATATCTAGTTAAACTCTGCTTCTGAAACTGTAACAAACCACAGCATGTGTTACATAGATGCTCTTTACTTAATAGTTGAAAACGTGTTGGGTTCATGAACTGTGTAAATTCATTTGAGCAGAAAAATCACTGGGGTTACCGGAAATGAACCCTTGCTAATAGGAAAGCACAGAGGCATTGGTTTCACTCCTTTTCTGAAGGGAAATTCAGACCAGAGTTCTCATCCATGAAACACACTCTGTTTTAGCACAAAGAGCATGCTCTTCTTTCCAGTCTCTAATACAGCAAGAAACATGAGCATGCCCAGAAAAAAATAAGTGTGGTTCCTACTCATACGGACCATTTCTAGTTGAACTCTGATTATGAAACTGTAACAAACCACAGCATCTCTTACATAGATGCTCTTTAGTTAATAGTGAAAAACGTGTTGGGTTCGTGAACTGTGTAAATTCATTTGAGCCGAAAAATCAGTGGCTTTACCAGAAATGAACTCTTGCTTGTAGGAAGACACAGAGGTTGTGGTTTAACTCCGTTTGGGAAGGGAAATTGAGACCAGTGTTCTCATCCATGAAACACCCTCTGTTTTAACGCAAGAAGCTTCCTCTTCTTTCCTGAGCCTGCAATATAGCAAGAAACATGAGCATGCCCAGAAAAAAAGAGCTGTGTTTCCTACTCATACGGACCATATCTAGTTGAACTCTGCTTATGAAACTGTAACAAACCACAGCATTTTTTACATAGATGCTGTTTAGTTAATAGTGAAAAACGTGTTGGTTTCAGGAACTGTGTAAATTCATTTGAGCCGAAAAATCACTGGGTTTACCGGATATGAACTCTTGCTTGTAGGAAGACACAGAGACTTTGGTTTAACCCCGCTTCTGAAGGAAAATTCAGACCAGTGTTCTCATCCCTGAAACATACTCTGTTATAACGCAAGAAGCATGCTCTTCTTCCAGCATCTCCAATACAGCAAGAAACATGAGCATGCCCAGAAAAGAAGAACTGTGTTTCTTACTCATACGGACCATATCTAGTTAAACTATGCTTATGAAACTGTAACAAACCCCAGCATGTGTTACATAGATGCTCTTTAGTTAATAGTGATAAACGTGTTGGGTTCGTGAACTGTGTAAATTCATTTGAGCCAAAAAATACCTGGATTTACCGGATATGAACTCTTGCTTGTAGGAAGACAGAGAGGCTTTGGTTTAATTCCGTTTCTGAAGGAAAATTCAGACCAGTGTTCTCATCCAAGAAACATACTCTGTTTAAACGCAAGAAGCATGCTCTTCTTTCCAGAGTCTCTAATACACCAAGAAACATGAGCATGCCCAAAAAAAGGAACTGGGTTTCTTACTCATACGGACCATATCTAGTTAAACTCTGCTTATGAAACTGTAACAAAGCACAGCATCTCTTACATAGATGCTCTTTAGTTAATAGTGAAAATCCTGTTGGGTTCAAGAACAGTGTAAATTCATTTTAGCCGAAAAATCACTGGGTTTACCGGAAATGAACTCTTGCTTGTAGGAAGACACAGAGGCTTTGGTTTAACTCCGTTTGTGAAGGAAATTTCAGACCAGTGTTCTCATCCATGAAACACCCTCTGTTTTAACGCAAGAAGCTTCCTCTTCTTTCCAGAGTCTGCAATACAGCAAGAAATATGAGCATGCCAAGAAAAAAAGAACTGCGTTTCCTACTCATACGGACCATATCTAGTTGAACTCTGCTTATGAAACTGTAACAAACCACAGCATGTGTTACATAGATGCTCTTTAGTTAATAGTGAAAAACGTGTTGGTTTCAAGAACTGTGTAAATTCATTTGAGCCGAAAAATCACTGGGTTTACCGGATATGAACTCTTGCTTGTAGGAAGACTCAGAGACTTTGGTTAAACTCCGTTTCAGAAGGAAAATTCAGACCAGTGTTCTCATCCATGAAACATACTCTGTTATAACGCAAGAAGCATGCCCTTCTTCCAGGATCTCTAATGCAGCAAGAAACATGAGCATGCCCAGAAAAAAAGAACTGAGTTTCCTACTCATTAGGACCATATCTAGTTGAACTCTGCTTATGAAACTGTAACAAACCACAGCATCTCTTACATATATGCTCTTTAGTTAATAGTGAAAAACGTGATGGGTTCGTAAATGTGTAAATTCATTTGAGCCGAAAATTCACTGGGTTTACGGGAAAGGAACTCTTGCTTGTAGGAAGACACAGAGACTTTGGTTTAACTCTGTTTCTGAAGGAAAATTCAGACCAGTGTTCTCATCCAAGAAACATACTCTGTTATAACGCAAGAAGCATGCACTTCTTCAAGCGTCTCCATTACAGCAAGAAACATGAGCATGCCCAGAAAAAAAGAACTGTGTTTCCTACTCATACGGACCATATCTAGTTAAACTCTGCTTATGAAACTGTAACAAACCACAGCATGTGTTACATAGATGCTCTTTAGTTAATAGTGAAAAACGTGTTGAGTTCGTGAACTGTGTAAATTCATTTGAGCCGAAAAATCACTGGGTTTACCGGAAATGAACTCTTGCTTGTAGGAAGACACAGAGGCTGTGGTTTAACTCCGTTTGGGAAGGGAAATTGAGAACAATGTTCTCATCCATGAAACACCCTCTGTTTTAACGCAAGAAGCTTCCTCTTCTTTCCTGAGCCTGCAATATAGCAAGAAACATGAGCATGCCCAGAAAAAAAGAGCTGTGTTTCCTACTCATACGGACCATATCTAGTTGAACTCTGCTTATGAAACTGTAACAAACCACAGCATTTTTTACATAGATGCTCTTTAGTTAATAGTGAAAAACGTGTTGGTTTCAGGAACTGTGTAAATTCATTTGAGCCGAAAAATCACTGGGTTTACCGGATATGAACTCTTGCTTGTAGGAAGACACAGAGACTTTGGTTTAACCCCGTTTCTGAAGGAAAATTCAGACCAGTGTTCTCATCCATGAAACATACTCTGTTATAACGCAAGAAGCATGCTCTTCTTCCAGCATCTCCAATACAGCAAGAAACATGAGCATGCCCAGAAAAGAAGAACTGTGTTTCTTACTCATACGGACCATATCTAGTTAAAGTGTGCTTATGAAACTGTAACAAACCACAGCATGTGTTACATAGATGCTCTTTACTTAATAGTTGAAAACGTGTTGGGTTCATGAACTGTGTAAATTCATTTGAGCAGAAAAATCACTGGGGTTACCGGAAATGAACCCTTGCTAATAGGAAAGCACAGAGGCATTGGTTTCACTCCTTTTCTGAAGGGAAATTCAGACCAGAGTTCTCATCCATGAAACACACTCTGTTTTAGCGCAAAGAGCATGCTCTTCTTTCCAGTCTCTAATACAGCAAGAAACATGAGCATGCCCAGAAAAAAATAAGTGTGGTTCCTACTCATACGGACCATATCTAGTTGAACTCTGATTATGAAACTGTAACAAACCACAGCATCTCTTACATAGATGCTCTTTAGTTAATAGTGAAAAACGTGTTGGGTTCGTGAACTGTGTAAATTCATTTGAGCCGAAAAATCAGTGGCTTTACCAGAAATGAACTCTTGCTTGTAGGAAGACACAGAGGTTGTGGTTTAACTCCGTTTGGGAAGGGAAATTGAGACCAGTGTTCTCATCCATGAAACACCCTCTGTTTTAACGCAAGAAGCTTCCTCTTCTTTCCTGAGCCTGCAATATAGCAAGAAACATGAGCATGCCCAGAAAAAAAGAGCTGTGTTTCCTACTCATACGGACCATATCTAGTTGAACTCTGCTTATGAAACTGTAACAAACCACAGCATTTTTTACATAGATGCTCTTTAGTTAATAGTGAAAAACGTGTTGGTTTCAGGAACTGTGTAAATTCATTTGAGCCGAAAAATCACTGGGTTTACCGGATATGAACTCTTGCTTGTAGGAAGACACAGAGACTTTGGTTTAACCCCGCTTCTGAAGGAAAATTCAGACCAGTGTTCTCATCCCTGAAACATACTCTGTTATAACGCAAGAAGCATGCTCTTCTTCCAGCATCTCCAATACAGCAAGAAACATGAGCATGCCCAGAAAAGAAGAACTGTGTTTCTTACTCATACGGACCATATCTAGTTAAACTATGCTTATGAAACTGTAACAAACCCCAGCATGTGTTACATAGATGCTCTTTAGTTAATAGTGATAAACGTGTTGGGTTCGTGAACTGTGTAAATTCATTTGAGCCAAAAAATACCTGGATTTACCGGATATGAACTCTTGCTTGTAGGAAGACAGAGAGGCTTTGGTTTAATTCCGTTTCTGAAGGAAAATTCAGACCAGTGTTCTCATCCAAGAAACATACTCTGTTTAAACGCAAGAAGCATGCTCTTCTTTCCAGAGTCTCTAATACACCAAGAAACATGAGCATGCCCAAAAAAAGGAACTAGGTTTCTTACTCATACGGACCATATCTAGTTAAACTCTGCTTATGAAACTGTAACAAAGCACAGCATCTCTTACATAGATGCTCTTTAGTTAATAGTGAAAATCCTGTTGGGTTCAAGAACAGTGTAAATTCATTTTAGCCGAAAAATCACTGGGTTTACCGGAAATGAACTCTTGCTTGTAGGAAGACACAGAGGCTTTGGTTTAACTCCGTTTGTGAAGGAAATTTCAGACCAGTGTTCTCATCCATGAAACACCCTCTGTTTTAACGCAAGAAGCTTCCTCTTCTTTCCAGAGTCTGCAATACAGCAAGAAATATGAGCATGCCAAGAAAAAAAGAACTGCGTTTCCTACTCATACGGACCATATCTAGTTGAACTCTGCTTATGAAACTGTAACAAACCACAGCATGTGTTACATAGATGCTCTTTAGTTAATAGTGAAAAACGTGTTGGTTTCAAGAACTGTGTAAATTCATTTGAGCCGAAAAATCACTGGGTTTACCGGATATGAACTCTTGCTTGTAGGAAGACTCAGAGACTTTGGTTAAACTCCGTTTCAGAAGGAAAATTCAGACCAGTGATCTCATCCATGAAACATACTCTGTTATAACGCAAGAAGCATGCCCTTCTTCCAGGATCTCTAATGCAGCAAGAAACATGAGCATGCCCAGAAAAAAAAGAACTGAGTTTCCTACTCATTAGGACCATATCTAGTTGAACTCTGCTTATGAAACTGTAACAAACCACAGCATCTCTTACATATATGCTCTTTAGTTAATAGTGAAAAACGTGATGGGTTCGTAAATGTGTAAATTCATTTGAGCCGAAAATTCACTGGGTTTACGGGAAAGGAACTCTTGCTTGTAGGAAGACACAGAGACTTTGGTTTAACTCTGTTTCTGAAGGAAAATTCAGACCAGTGTTCTCATCCAAGAAACATACTCTGTTATAACGCAAGAAGCATGCACTTCTTCAAGCGTCTCCAATACAGCAAGAAACATGAGCATGCCCAGAAAAAAAGAACTGTGTTTCCTACTCATACGGACCATATCTAGTTAAACTCTGCTTATGAAACTGTAACAAACCACAGCATGTGTTACATAGATGCTCTTTAGTTAATAGTGAAAAACGTGTTGAGTTCGTGTACTGTGTAAATTCATTTGAGCCGAAAAATCACTGGGTTTACCGGAAATGAACTCTTGCTTGTAGGAAGACACAGAGGCTGTGGTTTAACTCCGTTTGGGAAGGGAAATTGAGAACAATGTTCTCATCCATGAAACACCCTCTGTTTTAACGCAAGAAGCTTCCTCTTCTTTCCTGAGCCTGCAATATAGCAAGAAACATGAGCATGCCCAGAAAAAAAGAGCTGTGTTTCCTACTCATACGGACCATATCTAGTTGAACTCTGCTTATGAAACTGTAACAAACCACAGCATTTGTTACATAGATGCTCTTTAGTTAATAGTGAAAAACGTGTTGGTTTCAGGAACTGTGTAAATTCATTTGAGCCGAAAAATCACTGGGTTTACCGGATATGAACTCTTGCTTGTAGGAAGACACAGAGACTTTGGTTTAACCCCGTTTCTGAAGGAAAATTCAGACCAGTGTTCTCATCCATGAAACATACTCTGTTATAACGCAAGAAGCATGCTCTTCTTCCAGCATCTCCAATACAGCAAGAAACATGAGCATGCCCAGAAAAGAAGAACTGTGTTTCTTACTCATACGGACCATATCTAGTTAAAGTGTGCTTATGAAACTGTAACAAACCCCAGCATGTGTTACATAGATGCTCTTTAGTTAATAGTGAAAAACGTGTTGGGTTCGTGAACTGTGTAAATTCATTTGAGCCGAAAAATCACTGGGTTTACCGGAAATGAACTCTTGCTTGTAGGGAGACACAGAGGCTGTGGTTTAACTCCGTTTGTGAGGGAAATTCAGACCAGTGTTCTCATCCATGAAACACCCTCTGTTTTTACGCAAGAAGCTTCCTCTTCTTTCCCGAGTCTGCAATATAGCAAGAAACATGAGCATGCCCAGAAAAAAAGAGCTGTGTTTCCTACTCATACGGACCATATCTAGTTGAACTCTGCTTATGAATCTGTAACTAACCACAGCATGTGTTACATAGATGCTCTTTAGTTAATAGTGAAAAACGTGTTGGGTTCATGAACTGTGTAAATTCATTTGAGCCGAAAAACTCCTGGGTTTACCGGAAATGAACTCTTGCTTGTAGAAAGACACAGAGGCTTTGATTCAACGCCTTTTCTGAAGGAAAATTCAGACCAGTGTTCTCATCCAAGAAACATACTCTGTTTTAACGAAACAAGCATGCTCTTCTTCCAGCGTCTCCAATACAGCAAGAAACATGAGCATGCCCAGAAAAAAAGAACTGTGTTTCCTACTCATACGGACCAAATCTAGTTGAACTCTGCTTATGAAACTGTAACAAACCACAGCATCTCTTACATAGATGCTCTTTAGTTAATAGTGACAAACGTTTTGGTTTCAAGAACTGTGTAAATTCATTTGATCTGAAAAATCACTGGGTTTACCAGATATGAACTCTTGCTTGTAGGAAGACACAGAGACTTTAGTTTAACTCCGTATCTGAAGGAAAATTCAGAAAAGTGTTCTCAACCTTGAAACATACTCTGTTATAACGCAAGAAGCATGCTCTTCTTCCAGCGTCTCCAATACAGCAAGAAACATGAGCATGCCCAGAAAAGAAGAACTGTGTTTCTTACTCATATGGACCATATCTAGTTAAACTCTGCTTCTGAAACTGTAACAAACCACAGCATGTGTTACATAGATGCTCTTTACTTAATAGTTGAAAACGTGTTGGGTTCATGAACTGTGTAAATTCATTTGAGCAGAAAAATCACTGGGTTTACCGGAAATGAACCCTTGCTAATAGGAAAGCACAGAGGCATTGGTTTCACTCCTTTTCTGAAGGGAAATTCAGACCACAGTTCTCATCCATGAAACACACTCTGTTTTAGCGCAAAGAGCATGCTCTTCTTTCCAGTCTCTAATACAGCAAGAAACATGAGCATGCCCAGAAAAAAATAAGTGTGGTTCCTACTCATACGGACCATATCTAGTTGAACTCTGATTATGAAACTGTAACAAACCACAGCATCTCTTACATAGATGCTCTTTAGTTAATAGTGAAAAACGTGTTGCGTTCGTGAACTGTGTAA
>CATKUP010000645.1:0-101000 GCA_949786385.1 Onychomys leucogaster
TAGTTCTCATCGATGGATCACACTCTGCTTTAGAGCGAGAAGCACACTCTTGCTTTCTAGAGTCTCTTATACAGCAGGAAATCTGAGTGTGCCCAGAACAAAAGAAGGGTGTTTCCTACACATATGGACCATATGTAGTCCAAATCTGCTTCTGAAAGTGAAAAAAAGCACTGGTCCTCTAACATCCAATGCTTGTCTGTTAAGATGAGAAACGTGTGAGCTCCGTGAATGATGTAGTTCGTTTGAGCTGAAAAGTGACTGCCCTTACCTGAAACGAAGTCTTGCTTGTAGGAAGACTCAGAGCCTGGGATTTAATTCCATTTCTGAAGGCAAACACACAGCATAGTTCTCATCCATGGATCACACTCGGCTTTAGAAAGAAGCACGCTCTTGCTTTCTAGAGTCTCTAAGACAGCAGGAAACGTGAGTGTGCTGAGAACAAAAGAACGGTGTTTCCTACACATACGGACCTTATTTAGTCCAACTCTTCTTCTGAAACTGATACAAAGCACTGGTCCTCTAACATCCAATGCTTGTCTGTTAAGATGAGAAACGTGTGAGCTCTGTGAACGATGTAGGTCGTTTGAGCTGAAAAGTGACTGCCCTTACCTGAAACGAAGTCTTGCTTGTAGGAAGACACAGAGCCTGGGATTTAACTCCTTTTCTGAAGGGAAACACACAGCATAGTTCTCATCCATGGTTCACACTCTGCTTTAGAGCGAGAAGCACGCTCTTGCTTTCTACATTCTCTAAGACAGCAGGAAACGTGAGTGTGCTGAGAACAAAAGAACGGTGTTTCCTACACATACGGACCATATGTAGTCCAACTCTGCTTCTGAAAGTGATACAAAGCACTGGTCCTCTAACATCCAATGCTAGTCAGTTAAGATGTGAAACGTGTGAGCTTCGTGAACGATGTAGTTCCTTTGAGCAGAAAACTGACTGCCCTTACCTGAAACGAAGTCTTGCTTGTAGGAAGACTCAGAGCCTGGGATTTAACTACATTTCTGAAGTGAAACACACAGCAGTGTTCTCATCCATTGATCACACTCTGCGTTTGAACAAGAAGCATGCTCTTCTTTCTAGATTCTTTAAGACAGCAGGAAACGTGAGTTTTCTGAGAACAAAAGAACGGTGTTTCATACACATACGGACCATATATAGTCGAACTCTGCTTCTGAAGCTGATACAAAGCACTGCTCCTCTAACATCCAATGCTTGTCAGTTAAGATGAGAAACGTGTGAGCTGAGTGAATGATGTAGTTCCTTTGAACTGAAAAGCGACTGCCCTTACCTGAAACGAAGTCTTGCTTGTAGTAAGACACAGAGCCTGGGATTTAAGTCCATTTCTGAAGGGAAACACACAGTATAATTCTCCTCGATGGACCACACTCTGCTTTAGAGCGAGAAGCACACTCTTGCTTTCTAGAATCTCTAATACAGCAGGAAATCTGAGTGTGCCCAGAACAAAAGAAGGGTGTTTCCTACACATATGGACCATATGTAGTCCAAATCTGCTACTGAAACTGAAAAAAAGCACTGACCATCTTACATCCAATGCTTGTCAGTTAAGATGAGAAACGTGTGAGCTTCGTGAACGATGTAGTTGGTTTGAGCAGAAAAGTGACTGCCCTTACCTGAATTGAAGTCTTGCTTGTAGGAAGACTCTGAGCATGGGATTTAACTCCATTTCTGAAGCAAAACACACAGCAGTGTAATCATCCATTGATCACACTCTGCTTTAGAGTGAGAAGCACGCTCTTGCTTTCAAAAGTCTCTAAGACAGCAGGAAACGTGAGTGTGCTGAGAACAAAAGAACGGTGTTTCCTACACATATGGACCATATCAAGTCGAACTCTGCTTCTGAAACTGATACAAAGCACTGGTCCTCTAACATCCAATGCTTGTCTGTTAAGATGAGAAACGTGTGAGCTCTGTGAACGATGTAGTTCGTTTGAGCAGAAAAGTGACTGCCCTTACCTGAATTGAAGTCTTGCTTGTAGGAAGACACAGAGCCTGGGATTTAACTCCTTTTCTGAAGGGAAACACACAGCATAGTTCTCATCCATGGTTCACACTCTGCTTTAAAGCGAGAAGCACGCTCTTGCTTTCTACATTCTCTAAGACAGCAGGAAACGTGAGTGTGCTGAGAACAAAAGAACGGTGTTTCCTACACATACGGACCATATCTAGTCCAACTCTGCTTCTGAAAGTGATACAAAGCACTGGTCCTCTAACATCCAATGCTTGTCATTTAAGATGAGAAACGTGTGAGCTTAATGAATGATGTAGTTCCTTTGAACTGAAAATTGACTGAGCTTACCTGACACGAAGTCTTGCTTGTAGTAAGACACAGAGCCCGGGATTTAAGTCCATTTCTGAAGGGAAACACACAGCATAGTTCTCATCGATGGATCACACTCTGCTTTAGAGCGAGAAGCACACTCTTGCTTTCTAGAGTCTCTAATACAGCAGGAAATCTGAGTGTGCCCAGAACAAAAGAAGGGTGTTTCCTACACATATGGACCATATGTAGTCCAAATCTGCTTCTGAAAGTAAAAAAAAGCACTGGTCCTCTAACATCCAATGCTTGTCTGTTAAGATGAGAAACGTGTGAGCTCCGTGAACGATGTAGTTCGTTTGAGCTGAAAAGTGACTGCCCTTACCTGAAACGAAGTCTTGCTTGTAGGAAGACTCAGAGCCTGGGATTTAATTCCATTTCTGAAGGCAAACACACAGCATAGTTCTCATCCATGGATCACACTCGGCTTTAGAAAGAAGCACGCTCTTGCTTTCTAGAGTCTCTAAGACAGCAGGAAACGTGAGTGTGCTGAGAACAAAAGAACGGTGTTTCCTACACATACGGACCTTATTTAGTCCCACTCTTCTTCTGAAACTGATACAAAGCACTGGTCCTCTAACATCCAATGCTTGTCAGTTAAGATGAGAAAGGTGTGAGCTTCGTGAACGATGAAGTTCGTTTGAGCAGAAAACTGACTGCCCTTCCCTGAAACGAAGTCTTGCTTGTAGGAAGACTCAGAGCCTGGGATTTAACTCCATTTCTGAAGTGAAACACACAGCAGTGTTCTCATCCATTGATCACACTCTGCTTTAGAACAAGAAGCACGATCTTGCTTTCTAGAGTCTCTAAGACAGCAGGAAACGTGAGTTTGCTGAGAACAAAAGAATGGTGTTTCCTACACATATGGACCATATCTAGTCCAACTCTGCTTCTGAAACTGATACAAAGCACTGGTCCTCTAACATCCAATGCTTGTCTGTTAAGATGAGAAACGTGTGTGCTCTGTAACGATGTAGTTCGTTTGACCTGAAAAGTCACTGCCCTTACCTGAAACGAAGTCTTGCTTGTAGGAAGACTCAGAGCCTGGGATTTAATTCCATTTCTGAAGGCAAACACACAGCATAGTTCTCATCCATGGATCACACTCTGCTTTAGAAAGAAGCACGCTCTTGCTTTCTAGAGTCTCTAAGACAGCAGGAAACGTGAGTGTGCTGAGAACAAAAGAACGGTGTTTCCCACACATACGGACCTTATTTAGTCCAACTCTTCTTCTGAAAGTGATACAAAGCACTGGTCCTCTAACATCCAATGCTTGTCAGTTAAGATGAGAAAGGTGTGAACTTCGTGAACGATGTAGTTCGTTTGAGCAGAAAACTGACTGCCCTTCCCTGAAACGAAGTCTTGCTTGTAGGAAGACTCAGAGCCTGGGATTTAACTCCATTTCTGAAGTGAAACACACAGCAGTGTTCTCATCCATTGATCACACTCTGCTTTAGAACAAGAAGCACGATCTTGCTTTCTAGAGTCTCTAAGACAGCAGGAAACGTGAGTTTGCTGAGAACAAAAGAACGGTGTTTCCTACACATATGGACCCTATCTAGTCGAACTCACTTCTGAAACTGATACAAAGCACTGGTCCTCTAACATCCAATGCTTGTCTGTTAAGATGAGAAACGTGTGAGCTCTGTGAACGATGTAGTTCGTTTGAGCTGAAAAGTGACTGCCCTTACCTGAAACGAAGTCTTGCTTGTAGGAAGACACAGAGCCTGGGATTTAACTCCTTTTCTGAAAGGAAACACACAGCATAGTTCTCATCCATGGTTCACACTCTGCTTTAAAGCGAGAAGCACGCTCTTGCTTTCTACAGTCTCTAAGACAGCAGGAAACGTGAGTGTGCTGAGAACAAAAGAACGGTATTTCCTACACATACGGACCATATCTAGTCCAACTCTTCCTCTGAATCTGAAACAAAGCACTGGTCCTCTAACATCCAATGCATCTCAATTAAGATGAGAAACGTGTGAATTTCGTGAACGATGTAGTTCGTTTGAGCAGAAAAGTGACTGCCCTTACCTGAAAAGAAGTCTTGCTTGTAGGAAGACTCAGAGCCTGGGATTTAACTCCATTTCTGAAGTGAAACACACAGCAGTGTTCTCATCCATGGATCACACTCTGCTTTAGAAAGAAGCACGCTCTTGCTTTCTAGAGTCTCTAAGACAGCAGGAAACGTGAGTGTGCTGAGAACAAAAGAACTGTGTTTCCTACACATACGGACCATATTTAGTCCAACTCTTCTTCTGAAACAGATACAAAGCACTGGTCCTATAACATCCAATGCTTGTCAGTTAAGATGAGAGTGATGTCAGCTTCGTGATCGATGTAGTTCGTTTGAGCAGAAAACTGACTGCCATTACCTGAAACGAAGGCTTGCATGTAGGAAGACTCAGAGCCTGGGATTTAACTCCATTTCTGAAGTGAAACACACAGCAGTGTTCTCCTCCATTGATCACACTCTGCTTTAGAACAAGAAGCACGATCTTGCTTTCTAGAGTCTCTAAGACAGCAGGAAACGTGAGTTTGCTGAGAACAAAAGAACGGTGTTTCCTACACATATGGACCATATCTAGTCGAACTCTGCTTCTGAAACTGATACAAAGCACTGGTCCTCTAACATCCAATGCTTGTCTGTTAAGATGAGAAACGTGTGAGCTCTGTGAACGATGTAGTTCGTTTGAGCTGAAAAGTGACTGCCCTTACCTGAAACGAAGTCTTGCTTGTAGGAAGACACAGAGCCTGGGATTTAACTCCTTTTCTGAAGGGAAACACACTGCATAGTTCTCATCCATGGTTCACACTCTGCTTTAGAGTGAGAAGCACGCTCTTGCTTTCTACATTCTCTAAGACAGCAGGAAACGTGAGTGTGCTGAGAACAAAAGAACGGTGTTTCCTACACATACGGACCATATCTAGTCCAACTCTGCTTCTGAAAGTGATACAAAGCACTGGTCCTCTAACATCCAATGCTTGTCATTTAAGATGAGAAACGTGTGAGCTTAATGAATGATGTAGTTCCTTTGAACTGAAATTTGACTGAGCTTACCTGACACGAAGTCTTGCTTGTAGTAAGACACAGAGCCCGGGATTTAAGTCCATTTCTGAAGGGAAACACACAGCATAGTTCTCATCGATGGATCACACTCTGCTTTAGAGCGAGAAGCACACTCTTGCTTTCTAGAGTCTCTAATACAGCAGGAAATCTGAGTGTGCCCAGAACAAAAGAAGGGTGTTTCCTACACATATGGACCATATGTAGTCCAAATCTGCTTCTGAAAGTGAAAAAAAGCACTGGTCCTCTAACATCCAATGCTTGTCTGTTAAGATGAGAAACGTGTGAGCTCCGTGAATGATGTAGTTCGTTTGAGCTGAAAAGTGACTGCCCTTACCTGAAACGAAGTCTTGCTTGTAGGAAGACTCAGAGCCTGGGATTTAATTCCATTTCTGAAGGCAAACACACAGCATAGTTCTCATCCATGGATCACACTCGGCTTTAGAAAGAAGCACGCTCTTGCTTTCTAGAGTCTCTAAGACAGCAGGAAACGTGAGTGTGCTGAGAACAAAAGAACGGTGTTTCCTACACATACGGACCTTATTTAGTCCAACTCTTCTTCTGAAACTGATACAAAGCACTGGTCCTCTAACATCCAATGCTTGTCTGTTAAGATGAGAAACGTGTGAGCTCTGTGAACGATGTAGGTCGTTTGAGCTGAAAAGTGACTGCCCTTACCTGAAACGAAGTCTTGCTTGTAGGAAGACACAGAGCCTGGGATTTAACTCCTTTTCTGAAGGGAAACACACAGCATAGTTCTCATCCATGGTTCACACTCTGCTTTAGAGCGAGAAGCACGCTCTTGCTTTCTACATTCTCTAAGACAGCAGGAAACGTGAGTGTGCTGAGAACAAAAGAACGGTGTTTCCTACACATACGGACCATATGTAGTCCAACTCTGCTTCTGAAAGTGATACAAAGCACTGGTCCTCTAACATCCAATGCTAGTCAGTTAAGATGTGAAACGTGTGAGCTTCGTGAACGATGTAGTTCCTTTGAGCAGAAAACTGACTGCCCTTACCTGAAACGAAGTCTTGCTTGTAGGAAGACTCAGAGCCTGGGATTTAACTACATTTCTGAAGTGAAACACACAGCAGTGTTCTCATCCATTGATCACACTCTGCGTTTGAACAAGAAGCATGCTCTTCTTTCTAGATTCTTTAAGACAGCAGGAAACGTGAGTTTTCTGAGAACAAAAGAACGGTGTTTCATACACATACGGACCATATATAGTCGAACTCTGCTTCTGAAGCTGATACAAAGCACTGCTCCTCTAACATCCAATGCTTGTCAGTTAAGATGAGAAACGTGTGAGCTGAGTGAATGATGTAGTTCCTTTGAACTGAAAAGCGACTGCCCTTACCTGAAACGAAGTCTTGCTTGTAGTAAGACACAGAGCCTGGGATTTAAGTCCATTTCTGAAGGGAAACACACAGTATAATTCTCCTCGATGGACCACACTCTGCTTTAGAGCGAGAAGCACACTCTTGCTTTCTAGAATCTCTAATACAGCAGGAAATCTGAGTGTGCCCAGAACAAAAGAAGGGTGTTTCCTACACATATGGACCATATGTAGTCCAAATCTGCTACTGAAACTGAAAAAAAGCACTGACCATCTTACATCCAATGCTTGTCAGTTAAGATGAGAAACGTGTGAGCTTCGTGAACGATGTAGTTGGTTTGAGCAGAAAAGTGACTGCCCTTACCTGAATTGAAGTCTTGCTTGTAGGAAGACTCTGAGCATGGGATTTAACTCCATTTCTGAAGCAAAACACACAGCAGTGTAATCATCCATTGATCACACTCTGCTTTAGAGTGAGAAGCACGCTCTTGCTTTCAAAAGTCTCTAAGACAGCAGGAAACGTGAGTGTGCTGAGAACAAAAGAACGGTGTTTCCTACACATATGGACCATATCAAGTCGAACTCTGCTTCTGAAACTGATACAAAGCACTGGTCCTCTAACATCCAATGCTTGTCTGTTAAGATGAGAAACGTGTGAGCTCTGTGAACGATGTAGTTCGTTTGAGCAGAAAAGTGACTGCCCTTACCTGAATTGAAGTCTTGCTTGTAGGAAGACACAGAGCCTGGGATTTAACTCCTTTTCTGAAGGGAAACACACAGCATAGTTCTCATCCATGGTTCACACTCTGCTTTAAAGCGAGAAGCACGCTCTTGCTTTCTACATTCTCTAAGACAGCAGGAAACGTGAGTGTGCTGAGAACAAAAGAACGGTGTTTCCTACACATACGGACCATATCTAGTCCAACTCTGCTTCTGAAAGTGATACAAAGCACTGGTCCTCTAACATCCAATGCTTGTCATTTAAGATGAGAAACGTGTGAGCTTAATGAATGATGTAGTTCCTTTGAACTGAAAATTGACTGAGCTTACCTGACACGAAGTCTTGCTTGTAGTAAGACACAGAGCCCGGGATTTAAGTCCATTTCTGAAGGGAAACACACAGCATAGTTCTCATCGATGGATCACACTCTGCTTTAGAGCGAGAAGCACACTCTTGCTTTCTAGAGTCTCTAATACAGCAGGAAATCTGAGTGTGCCCAGAACAAAAGAAGGGTGTTTCCTACACATATGGACCATATGTAGTCCAAATCTGCTTCTGAAAGTAAAAAAAAGCACTGGTCCTCTAACATCCAATGCTTGTCTGTTAAGATGAGAAACGTGTGAGCTCCGTGAACGATGTAGTTCGTTTGAGCTGAAAAGTGACTGCCCTTACCTGAAACGAAGTCTTGCTTGTAGGAAGACTCAGAGCCTGGGATTTAATTCCATTTCTGAAGGCAAACACACAGCATAGTTCTCATCCATGGATCACACTCGGCTTTAGAAAGAAGCACGCTCTTGCTTTCTAGAGTCTCTAAGACAGCAGGAAACGTGAGTGTGCTGAGAACAAAAGAACGGTGTTTCCTACACATACGGACCTTATTTAGTCCCACTCTTCTTCTGAAACTGATACAAAGCACTGGTCCTCTAACATCCAATGCTTGTCAGTTAAGATGAGAAAGGTGTGAGCTTCGTGAACGATGAAGTTCGTTTGAGCAGAAAACTGACTGCCCTTCCCTGAAACGAAGTCTTGCTTGTAGGAAGACTCAGAGCCTGGGATTTAACTCCATTTCTGAAGTGAAACACACAGCAGTGTTCTCATCCATTGATCACACTCTGCTTTAGAACAAGAAGCACGATCTTGCTTTCTAGAGTCTCTAAGACAGCAGGAAACGTGAGTTTGCTGAGAACAAAAGAATGGTGTTTCCTACACATATGGACCATATCTAGTCCAACTCTGCTTCTGAAACTGATACAAAGCACTGGTCCTCTAACATCCAATGCTTGTCTGTTAAGATGAGAAACGTGTGTGCTCTGTAACGATGTAGTTCGTTTGACCTGAAAAGTCACTGCCCTTACCTGAAACGAAGTCTTGCTTGTAGGAAGACTCAGAGCCTGGGATTTAATTCCATTTCTGAAGGCAAACACACAGCATAGTTCTCATCCATGGATCACACTCTGCTTTAGAAAGAAGCACGCTCTTGCTTTCTAGAGTCTCTAAGACAGCAGGAAACGTGAGTGTGCTGAGAACAAAAGAACGGTGTTTCCCACACATACGGACCTTATTTAGTCCAACTCTTCTTCTGAAACTGATACAAAGCACTGGTCCTCTAACATCCAATGCTTGTCAGTTAAGATGAGAAAGGTGTGAACTTCGTGAACGATGTAGTTCGTTTGAGCAGAAAACTGACTGCCCTTCCCTGAAACGAAGTCTTGCTTGTAGGAAGACTCAGAGCCTGGGATTTAACTCCATTTCTGAAGTGAAACACACAGCAGTGTTCTCATCCATTGATCACACTCTGCTTTAGAACAAGAAGCACGATCTTGCTTTCTAGAGTCTCTAAGACAGCAGGAAACGTGAGTTTGCTGAGAACAAAAGAACGGTGTTTCCTACACATATGGACCATATCTAGTCGAACTCACTTCTGAAACTGATACAAAGCACTGGTCCTCTAACATCCAATGCTTGTCTGTTAAGATGAGAAACGTGTGAGCTCTGTGAACGATGTAGTTCGTTTGAGCTGAAAAGTGACTGCCCTTACCTGAAACGAAGTCTTGCTTGTAGGAAGACACAGAGCCTGGGATTTAACTCCTTTTCTGAAAGGAAACACACAGCATAGTTCTCATCCATGGTTCACACTCTGCTTTAAATCGAGAAGCACGCTCTTGCTTTCTACAGTCTCTAAGACAGCAGGAAACGTGAGTGTGCTGAGAACAAAAGAACGGTATTTCCTACACATACGGACCATATCTAGTCCAACTCTTCCTCTGAATCTGAAACAAAGCACTGGTCCTCTAACATCCAATGCATCTCAATTAAGATGAGAAACGTGTGAATTTCGTGAACGATGTAGTTCGTTTGAGCAGAAAAGTGACTGCCCTTACCTGAAAAGAAGTCTTGCTTGTAGGAAGACTCAGAGCCTGGGATTTAACTCCATTTCTGAAGTGAAACACACAGCAGTGTTCTCATCCATGGATCACACTCTGCTTTAGAAAGAAGCACGCTCTTGCTTTCTAGAGTCTCTAAGACAGCAGGAAACGTGAGTGTGCTGAGAACAAAAGAACTGTGTTTCCTACACATACGGACCATATTTAGTCCAACTCTTCTTCTGAAACAGATACAAAGCACTGGTCCTATAACATCCAATGCTTGTCAGTTAAGATGAGAGTGATGTCAGCTTCGTGATCGATGTAGTTCGTTTGAGCAGAAAACTGACTGCCATTACCTGAAACGAAGGCTTGCATGTAGGAAGACTCAGAGCCTGGGATTTAACTCCATTTCTGAAGTGAAACACACAGCAGTGTTCTCCTCCATTGATCACACTCTGCTTTAGAACAAGAAGCACGATCTTGCTTTCTAGAGTCTCTAAGACAGCAGGAAACGTGAGTTTGCTGAGAACAAAAGAACGGTGTTTCCTACACATATGGACCATATCTAGTCGAACTCTGCTTCTGAAACTGATACAAAGCACTGGTCCTCTAACATCCAATGCTTGTCTGTTAAGATGAGAAACGTGTGAGCTCTGTGAACGATGTAGTTCGTTTGAGCTGAAAAGTGACTGCCCTTACCTGAAACGAAGTCTTGCTTGTAGGAAGACACAGAGCCTGGGATTTAACTCCTTTTCTGAAGGGAAACACACTGCATAGTTCTCATCCATGGTTCACACTCTGCTTTAGAGTGAGAAGCACGCTCTTGCTTTCTACATTCTCTAAGACAGCAGGAAACGTGAGTGTGCTGAGAACAAAAGAACGGTGTTTCCCACACATACGGACCTTATTTAGTCCAACTCTTCTTCTGAAACTGATACAAAGCACTGGTCCTCTAACATCCAATGCTTGTCAGTTAAGATGAGAAAGGTGTGAACTTCGTGAACGATGTAGTTCGTTTGAGCAGAAAACTGACTGCCCTTCCCTGAAACGAAGTCTTGCTTGTAGGAAGACTCAGAGCCTGGGATTTAACTCCATTTCTGAAGTGAAACACACAGCAGTGTTCTCATCCATTGATCACACTCTGCTTTAGAACAAGAAGCACGATCTTGCTTTCTAGAGTCTCTAAGACAGCAGGAAACGTGAGTTTGCTGAGAACAAAAGAACGGTGTTTCCTACACATATGGACCATATCTAGTCGAACTCACTTCTGAAACTGATACAAAGCACTGGTCCTCTAACATCCAATGCTTGTCTGTTAAGATGAGAAACGTGTGAGCTCTGTGAACGATGTAGTTCGTTTGAGCTGAAAAGTGACTGCCCTTACCTGAAACGAAGTCTTGCTTGTAGGAAGACACAGAGCCTGGGATTTAACTCCTTTTCTGAAAGGAAACACACAGCATAGTTCTCATCCATGGTTCACACTCTGCTTTAAATCGAGAAGCACGCTCTTGCTTTCTACAGTCTCTAAGACAGCAGGAAACGTGAGTGTGCTGAGAACAAAAGAACGGTATTTCCTACACATACGGACCATATCTAGTCCAACTCTTCCTCTGAATCTGAAACAAAGCACTGGTCCTCTAACATCCAATGCATCTCAATTAAGATGAGAAACGTGTGAATTTCGTGAACGATGTAGTTCGTTTGAGCAGAAAAGTGACTGCCCTTACCTGAAAAGAAGTCTTGCTTGTAGGAAGACTCAGAGCCTGGGATTTAACTCCATTTCTGAAGTGAAACACACAGCAGTGTTCTCATCCATGGATCACACTCTGCTTTAGAAAGAAGCACGCTCTTGCTTTCTAGAGTCTCTAAGACAGCAGGAAACGTGAGTGTGCTGAGAACAAAAGAACTGTGTTTCCTACACATACGGACCATATTTAGTCCAACTCTTCTTCTGAAACAGATACAAAGCACTGGTCCTATAACATCCAATGCTTGTCAGTTAAGATGAGAGTGATGTCAGCTTCGTGATCGATGTAGTTCGTTTGAGCAGAAAACTGACTGCCATTACCTGAAACGAAGGCTTGCATGTAGGAAGACTCAGAGCCTGGGATTTAACTCCATTTCTGAAGTGAAACACACAGCAGTGTTCTCCTCCATTGATCACACTCTGCTTTAGAACAAGAAGCACGATCTTGCTTTCTAGAGTCTCTAAGACAGCAGGAAACGTGAGTTTGCTGAGAACAAAAGAACGGTGTTTCCTACACATATGGACCATATCTAGTCGAACTCTGCTTCTGAAACTGATACAAAGCACTGGTCCTCTAACATCCAATGCTTGTCTGTTAAGATGAGAAACGTGTGAGCTCTGTGAACGATGTAGTTCGTTTGAGCTGAAAAGTGACTGCCCTTACCTGAAACGAAGTCTTGCTTGTAGGAAGACACAGAGCCTGGGATTTAACTCCTTTTCTGAAGGGAAACACACTGCATAGTTCTCATCCATGGTTCACACTCTGCTTTAGAGTGAGAAGCACGCTCTTGCTTTCTACATTCTCTAAGACAGCAGGAAACGTGAGTGTGCTGAGAACAAAAGAACGGTGTTTCCTACACATACGGACCATATCTAGTCCAACTCTGCTTCTGAAAGTGATACAAAGCACTGGTCCTCTAACATCCAATGCTTGTCATTTAAGATGAGAAACGTGTGAGCTTAATGAATGATGTAGTTCCTTTGAACTGAAATTTGACTGAGCTTACCTGACACGAAGTCTTGCTTGTAGTAAGACACAGAGCCCGGGATTTAAGTCCATTTCTGAAGGGAAACACACAGCATAGTTCTCATCGATGGATCACACTCTGCTTTAGAGCGAGAAGCACACTCTTGCTTTCTAGAGTCTCTAATACAGCAGGAAATCTGAGTGTGCCCAGAACAAAAGAAGGGTGTTTCCTACACATATGGACCATATGTAGTCCAAATCTGCTTCTGAAAGTGAAAAAAAGCACTGGTCCTCTAACATCCAATGCTTGTCTGTTAAGATGAGAAACGTGTGAGCTCCGTGAATGATGTAGTTCGTTTGAGCTGAAAAGTGACTGCCCTTACCTGAAACGAAGTCTTGCTTGTAGGAAGACTCAGAGCCTGGGATTTAATTCCATTTCTGAAGGCAAACACACAGCATAGTTCTCATCCATGGATCACACTCGGCTTTAGAAAGAAGCACGCTCTTGCTTTCTAGAGTCTCTAAGACAGCAGGAAACGTGAGTGTGCTGAGAACAAAAGAACGGTGTTTCCTACACATACGGACCTTATTTAGTCCAACTCTTCTTCTGAAACTGATACAAAGCACTGGTCCTCTAACATCCAATGCTTGTCTGTTAAGATGAGAAACGTGTGAGCTCTGTGAACGATGTAGGTCGTTTGAGCTGAAAAGTGACTGCCCTTACCTGAAACGAAGTCTTGCTTGTAGGAAGACACAGAGCCTGGGATTTAACTCCTTTTCTGAAGGGAAACACACAGCATAGTTCTCATCCATGGTTCACACTCTGCTTTAGAGCGAGAAGCACGCTCTTGCTTTCTACATTCTCTAAGACAGCAGGAAACGTGAGTGTGCTGAGAACAAAAGAACGGTGTTTCCTACACATACGGACCATATCTAGTCCAACTCTGCTTCTGAAAGTGATACAAAGCACTGGTCCTCTAACATCCAATGCTTGTCAGTTAAGATGTGAAACGTGTGAGCTTCGTGAACGATGTAGTTCCTTTGAGCAGAAAACTGACTGCCCTTACCTGAAACGAAGTCTTGCTTGTAGGAAGACTCAGAGCCTGGGATTTAACTACATTTCTGAAGTGAAACACACAGCAGTGTTCTCATCCATTGATCACACTCTGCGTTTGAACAAGAAGCATGCTCTTCTTTCTAGATTCTTTAAGACAGCAGGAAACGTGAGTTTGCTGAGAACAAAAGAACGGTGTTTCATACACATACGGACCATATATAGTCGAACTCTGCTTCTGAAACTGATACAAAGCACTGCTCCTCTAACATCCAATGCTTGTCAGTTAAGATGAGAAACGTGTGAGCTGAGTGAATGATGTAGTTCCTTTGAACTGAAAAGCGACTGCCCTTACCTGAAACGAAGTCTTGCTTGTAGTAAGACACAGAGCCTGGGATTTAAGTCCATTTCTGAAGGGAAACACACAGTATAATTCTCCTCGATGGACCACACTCTGCTTTAGAGCGAGAAGCACACTCTTGCTTTCTAGAGTCTCTAATACAGCAGGAAATCTGAGTGTGCCCAGAACAAAAGAAGGGTGTTTCCTACACATATGGACCATATGTAGTCCAAATCTGCTACTGAAACTGAAAAAAAGCACTGACCATCTTACATCCAATGCTTGTCAGTTAAGATGAGAAACGTGTGAGCTTCGTGAACGATGTAGTTGGTTTGAGCAGAAAAGTGACTGCCCTTACCTGAATTGAAGTCTTGCTTGTAGGAAGACTCTGAGCATGGGATTTAACTCCATTTCTGAAGTAAAACACACAGCAGTGTAATCATCCATTGATCACACTCTGCTTTAGAGTGAGAAGCACGCTCTTGCTTTCTAAAGTCTCTAAGACAGCAGGAAACGTGAGTGTGCTGAGAACAAAAGAACGGTGTTTCCTACACATATGGACCATATCAAGTCGAACTCTGCTTCTGAAACTGATACAAAGCACTGGTCCTCTAACATCCAATGCTTGTCTGTTAAGATGAGAAACGTGTGAGCTCTGTGAACGATGTAGTTCGTTTGAGCAGAAAAGTGACTGCCCTTACCTGAATTGAAGTCTTGCTTGTAGGAAGACACAGAGCCTGGGATTTAACTCCTTTTCTGAAGGGAAACACACAGCATAGTTCTCATCCATGGTTCACACTCTGCTTTAAAGCGAGAAGCACGCTCTTGCTTTCTACATTCTCTAAGACAGCAGGAAACGTGAGTGTGCTGAGAACAAAAGAACGGTGTTTCCTACACATACGGACCATATCTAGTCTAACTCTGCTTCTGAAAGTGATACAAAGCACTGGTCCTCTAACATCCAATGCTTGTCATTTAAGATGAGAAAAGTGTGAGCTTAATGAATGATGTAGTTCCTTTGAACTGAAAATTGACTGAGCTTACCTGACACGAAGTCTTGCTTGTAGTAAGACACAGAGCCCGGGATTTAAGTCCATTTCTGAAGGGAAACACACAGCATAGTTCTCATCGATGGATCACACTCTGCTTTAGAGCGAGAAGCACACTCTTGCTTTCTAGAGTCTCTAATACAGCAGGAAATCTGAGTGTGCCCAGAACAAAAGAAGGGTGTTTCCTACACATATGGACCATATGTAGTCCAAATCTGCTTCTGTAAGTGAAAAAAAGCACTGGTCCTCTAACATCCAATGCTTGTCTGTTAAGATGAGAAAGGTGTGAGCTCCGTGAACGATGTAGTTCGTTTGAGCTGAAAAGTGACTGCCCTTACCTGAAACGAAGTCTTGCTTGTAGGAAGACTCAGAGCCTGGGATTTAATTCCATTTCTGAAGGCAAACACACAGCATAGTTCTCATCCATGGATCACACTCGGCTTTAGAAAGAAGCACGCTCTTGCTTTCTAGAGTCTCTAAGACAGCAGGAAACGTGAGTGTGCTGAGAACAAAAGAACGGTGTTTCCAACACATACGGACCTTATTTAGTCCAACTCTTCTTCTGAAACTGATACAAAGCACTGGTCCTCTAACATCCAATGCTTGTCAGTTAAGATGAGAAAGGTGTGAGCTTCGTGAACGATGAAGTTCGTTTGAGCAGAAAACTGACTGCCCTTCCCTGAAACGAAGTCTTGCTTGTAGGAAGACTCAGAGCCTGGGATTTAACTCCATTTCTGAAGTGAAACACACAGCAGTGTTCTCATCCATTGATCACACTCTGCTTTAGAACAAGAAGCACGATCTTGCTTTCTAGAGTCTCTAAGACAGCAGGAAACGTGAGTTTGCTGAGAACAAAAGAATGGTGTTTCCTACACATATGGACCATATCTAGTCCAACTCTGCTTCTGAAACTGATACAAAGCACTGGTCCTCTAACATCCAATGCTTGTCTGTTAAGATGAGAAACGTGTGTGCTCTGTGAACGATGTAGTTCGTTTGACCTGAAAAGTCACTGCCCTTACCTGAAACGAAGTCTTGCTTGTAGGAAGACTCAGAGCCTGGGATTTAATTCCATTTCTGAAGGCAAACACACAGCATAGTTCTCATCCATGGATCACACTCTGCTTTAGAAAGAAGCACGCTCTTGCTTTCTAGAGTCTCTAAGACAGCAGGAAACGTGAGTGTGCTGAGAACAAAAGAACGGTGTTTCCCACACATACGGACCTTATTTAGTCCAACTCTTCTTCTGAAACTGATACAAAGCACTGGTCCTCTAACATCCAATGCTTGTCAGTTAAGATGAGAAAGGTGTGAGCTTCGTGAACGATGTAGTTCGTTTGAGCAGAAAAATGACTGCCCATCCCTGAAACGAAGTCTTGCTTGTAGGAAGACTCAGAGCCTGGGATTTAACTCCATTTCTGAAGTGAAACACACAGCAGTGTTTTCATCCATTGATCACACTCTGCTTTAGAACAAGAAGCACGATCTTGATTTCTAGAGTCTCTAAGACAGCAGGAAACGTGAGTTTGCTGAGAACAAAAGAACGGTGTTTCCTACACATATGGACCATATCTAGTCGAACTCACTTCTGAAACTGATACAAAGCACTGGTCCTCTAACATCCAATGCTTGTCTGTTAAGATGAGAAACGTGTGAGCTCTGTGAACGATGTAGTTCGTTTGAGCTGAAAAGTGACTGCCCTTACCTGAAACGAAGTCTTGCTTGTAGGAAGACACAGAGCCTGGGATTTAACTCCTTTTCTGAAGGGAAACACTCAGCATAGTTCTCATCCATGGTTCACACTCTGCTTTAAAGCGAGAAGCACGCTCTTGCTTTCTACAGTCTCTAAGACAGCAGGAAACGTGAGTGTGCTGAGAACAAAAGAACGGTATTTCCTACACATACGGACCATATCTAGTCCAACTCTTCCTCTGAATCTGAAACAAAGCACTGGTCCTCTAACATCCAATGCATCTCAATTAAGATGAGAAACGTGTGAATTTCGTGAACGATGTAGTTCGTTTGAGCAGAAAAGTGACTGCCCTTACCTGAAAAGAAGTCTTGCTTGTAGGAAGACTCAGAGCCTGGGATTTAACTCCATTTCTGAAGTGAAACACACAGCAGTGTTCTCATCCATGGATCACACTCTGCTTTAGAAAGAAGCACGCTCTTGCTTTCTAGAGTCTCTAAGACAGCAGGAAACGTGAGTGTGCTGAGAACAAAAGAACTGTGTTTCCTACACATACGGACCATATTTAGTCCAACTCTTCTTCTGAAACAGATACAAAGCACTGGTCCTATAACATCCAATGCTTGTCAGTTAAGATGAGAGTGGTGTCAGCTTCGTGATCGATGTAGTTCGTTTGAGCAGAAAACTGACTGCCATTACCTGAAACGAAGGCTTGCATGTAGGAAGACTCAGAGCCTGGGATTTAACTCCATTTCTGAAGTGAAACACACAGCAGTGTTCTCATCCATGGATCACACTCTGCTTTAAAGCGAGAAGCACGCTCTTGCTTTCTACATTCTCTAAGACAGCAGGAAACGTGAGTGTGCTGAGAACAAAAGAACGGTGTTTCCTACACATACGGACCATATCTAGTCCAACTCTGCTTCTGAAAGTGATACAAAGCACTGGTCCTCTAACATCCAATGCTTGTCATTTAAGATGAGAAAAGTGTGAGCTTAATGAATGATGTAGTTCCTTTGAACTGAAAATTGACTGAGCTTACCTGACACGAAGTCTTGCTTGTAGTAAGACACAGAGCCCGGGATTTAAGTCCATTTCTGAAGGGAAACACACAGCATAGTTCTCATCGATGGATCACACTCTGCTTTAGAGCGAGAAGCACACTCTTGCTTTCTAGAGTCTCTAATACAGCAGGAAATCTGAGTGTGCCCAGAACAAAAGAAGGGTGTTTCCTACACATATGGACCATATGTAGTCCAAATCTGCTTCTGTAAGTGAAAAAAAGCACTGGTCCTCTAACATCCAATGCTTGTCTGTTAAGATGAGAAAGGTGTGAGCTCCGTGAACGATGTAGTTCGTTTGAGCTGAAAAGTGACTGCCCTTACCTGAAACGAAGTCTTGCTTGTAGGAAGACTCAGAGCCTGGGATTTAATTCCATTTCTGAAGGCAAACACACAGCATAGTTCTCATCCATGGATCACACTCGGCTTTAGAAAGAAGCACGCTCTTGCTTTCTAGAGTCTCTAAGACAGCAGGAAACGTGAGTGTGCTGAGAACAAAAGAACGGTGTTTCCAACACATACGGACCTTATTTAGTCCAACTCTTCTTCTGAAACTGATACAAAGCACTGGTCCTCTAACATCCAATGCTTGTCAGTTAAGATGAGAAAGGTGTGAGCTTCGTGAACGATGAAGTTCGTTTGAGCAGAAAACTGACTGCCCTTCCCTGAAACGAAGTCTTGCTTGTAGGAAGACTCAGAGCCTGGGATTTAACTCCATTTCTGAAGTGAAACACACAGCAGTGTTCTCATCCATTGATCACACTCTGCTTTAGAACAAGAAGCACGATCTTGCTTTCTAGAGTCTCTAAGACAGCAGGAAACGTGAGTTTGCTGAGAACAAAAGAATGGTGTTTCCTACACATATGGACCATATCTAGTCCAACTCTGCTTCTGAAACTGATACAAAGCACTGGTCCTCTAACATCCAATGCTTGTCTGTTAAGATGAGAAACGTGTGTGCTCTGTGAACGATGTAGTTCGTTTGACCTGAAAAGTCACTGCCCTTACCTGAAACGAAGTCTTGCTTGTAGGAAGACTCAGAGCCTGGGATTTAATTCCATTTCTGAAGGCAAACACACAGCATAGTTCTCATCCATGGATCACACTCTGCTTTAGAAAGAAGCACGCTCTTGCTTTCTAGAGTCTCTAAGACAGCAGGAAACGTGAGTGTGCTGAGAACAAAAGAACGGTGTTTCCCACACATACGGACCTTATTTAGTCCAACTCTTCTTCTGAAACTGATACAAAGCACTGGTCCTCTAACATCCAATGCTTGTCAGTTAAGATGAGAAAGGTGTGAGCTTCGTGAACGATGTAGTTCGTTTGAGCAGAAAAATGACTGCCCATCCCTGAAACGAAGTCTTGCTTGTAGGAAGACTCAGAGCCTGGGATTTAACTCCATTTCTGAAGTGAAACACACAGCAGTGTTTTCATCCATTGATCACACTCTGCTTTAGAACAAGAAGCACGATCTTGATTTCTAGAGTCTCTAAGACAGCAGGAAACGTGAGTTTGCTGAGAACAAAAGAACGGTGTTTCCTACACATATGGACCATATCTAGTCGAACTCACTTCTGAAACTGATACAAAGCACTGGTCCTCTAACATCCAATGCTTGTCTGTTAAGATGAGAAACGTGTGAGCTCTGTGAACGATGTAGTTCGTTTGAGCTGAAAAGTGACTGCCCTTACCTGAAACGAAGTCTTGCTTGTAGGAAGACACAGAGCCTGGGATTTAACTCCTTTTCTGAAGGGAAACACTCAGCATAGTTCTCATCCATGGTTCACACTCTGCTTTAAAGCGAGAAGCACGCTCTTGCTTTCTACAGTCTCTAAGACAGCAGGAAACGTGAGTGTGCTGAGAACAAAAGAACGGTATTTCCTACACATACGGACCATATCTAGTCCAACTCTTCCTCTGAATCTGAAACAAAGCACTGGTCCTCTAACATCCAATGCATCTCAATTAAGATGAGAAACGTGTGAATTTCGTGAACGATGTAGTTCGTTTGAGCAGAAAAGTGACTGCCCTTACCTGAAAAGAAGTCTTGCTTGTAGGAAGACTCAGAGCCTGGGATTTAACTCCATTTCTGAAGTGAAACACACAGCAGTGTTCTCATCCATGGATCACACTCTGCTTTAGAAAGAAGCACGCTCTTGCTTTCTAGAGTCTCTAAGACAGCAGGAAACGTGAGTGTGCTGAGAACAAAAGAACTGTGTTTCCTACACATACGGACCATATTTAGTCCAACTCTTCTTCTGAAACAGATACAAAGCACTGGTCCTATAACATCCAATGCTTGTCAGTTAAGATGAGAGTGGTGTCAGCTTCGTGATCGATGTAGTTCGTTTGAGCAGAAAACTGACTGCCATTACCTGAAACGAAGGCTTGCATGTAGGAAGACTCAGAGCCTGGGATTTAACTCCATTTCTGAAGTGAAACACACAGCAGTGTTCTCATCCATGGATCACACTCTGCTTTAGAAAGAAGCACGCTCTTGCTTTCCAGAGTCTCTAAGACAGCAGGAAACGTGAGTGTGCTGAGAACAAAAGAACGGTGTTTCCTACACATACGGACCTTATTTAGTCCAACTCTTCTTCTGAAACTGATACAAAGCACTGGTCCTCTAACATCCAATGCTTGTCAGTTAAGATGAGAAAGGTGTGAGCTTCGTGAACGATGAAGTTCGTTTGAGCAGAAAACTGACTGCCCTTCCCTGAAACGAAGTCTTGCTTGTAGGAAGACTCAGAGCCTGGGATTTAACTCCATTTCTGAAGTGAAACACACAGCAGTGTTCTCATCCATTGATCACACTCTGCTTTAGAACAAGAAGCACGATCTTGCTTTCTAGAGTCTCTAAGACAGCAGGAAACGTGAGTTTGCTGAGAACAAAAGAATGGTGTTTCCTACACATATGGACCATATCTAGTCCAACTCTGCTTCTGAAACTGATACAAAGCACTGGTCCTCTAACATCCAATGCTTGTCTGTTAAGATGAGAAACGTGTGTGCTCTGTGAACGATGTAGTTCGTTTGACCTGAAAAGTCACTGCCCTTACCTGAAACGAAGTCTTGCTTGTAGGAAGACTCAGAGCCTGGGATTTAATTCCATTTCTGAAGGCAAACACACAGCATAGTTCTCATCCATGGATCACACTCTGCTTTAGAAAGAAGCACGCTCTTGCTTTCTAGAGTCTCTAAGACAGCAGGAAACGTGAGTGTGCTGAGAACAAAAGAACGGTGTTTCCCACACATACGGACCTTATTTAGTCCAACTCTTCTTCTGAAACTGATACAAAGCACTGGTCCTCTAACATCCAATGCTTGTCAGTTAAGATGAGAAAGGTGTGAGCTTCGTGAACGATGTAGTTCGTTTGAGCAGAAAAATGACTGCCCTTCCCTGAAACGAAGTCTTGCTTGTAGGAAGACTCAGAGCCTGGGATTTAACTCCATTTCTGAAGTGAAACACACAGCAGTGTTCTCATCCATTGATCACACTCTGCTTTAGAACAAGAAGCACGATCTTGCTTTCTAGAGTCTCTAAGACAGCAGGAAACGTGAGTTTGCTGAGAACAAAAGAACGGTGTTTCCTACACATATGGACCATATCTAGTCGAACTCACTTCTGAAACTGATACAAAGCACTGGTCCTCTAACATCCAATGCTTGTCTGTTAAGATGAGAAACGTGTGAGCTCTGTGAACGATGTAGTTCGTTTGAGCTGAAAAGTGACTGCCCTTACCTGAAACGAAGTCTTGCTTGTAGGAAGACACAGAGCCTGGGATTTAACTCCTTTTCTGAAGGGAAACACACAGCATAGTTCTCATCCATGGTTCACACTCTGCTTTAAAGCGAGAAGCACGCTCTTGCTTTCTACAGTCTCTAAGACAGCAGGAAACGTGAGTGTGCTGAGAACAAAAGAACGGTATTTCCTACACATACGGACCATATCTAGTCCAACTCTTCCTCTGAATCTGAAACAAAGCACTGGTCCTCTAACATCCAATGCATCTCAATTAAGATGAGAAACGTGTGAATTTCGTGAACGATGTAGTTCGTTTGAGCAGAAAAGTGACTGCCCTTACCTGAAAAGAAGTCTTGCTTGTAGGAAGACTCAGAGCCTGGGATTTAACTCCATTTCTGAAGTGAAACACACAGCAGTGTTCTCATCCATGGATCACACTCTGCTTTAGAAAGAAGCACGCTCTTGCTTTCTAGAGTCTCTAAGACAGCAGGAAACGTGAGTGTGCTGAGAACAAAAGAACTGTGTTTCCTACACATACGGACCATATTTAGTCCAACTCTTCTTCTGAAACAGATACAAAGCACTGGTCCTATAACATCCAATGCTTGTCAGTTAAGATGAGAGTGGTGTCAGCTTCGTGATCGATGTAGTTCGTTTGAGCAGAAAACTGACTGCCATTACCTGAAACGAAGGCTTGCATGTAGGAAGACTCAGAGCCTGGGATTTAACTCCATTTCTGAAGTGAAACACACAGCAGTGTTCTCATCCATTGATCAAACTCTGCGTTAGAACAAGAAGCATGCTCTTGCTTTCTAGAGTCTCTAAGACAGCAGGAAATCTGAGTGTGCCCATAACAAAAGAACGGTGTTTCCTACACATACGGACCATATCTAGTCCAACTCTTCCTCTGAATCTGAAACAAAGCACTGGTCCTCTAACATCCAATGCTTCTCAATTAAGATGAGAAACGTGTGAATTTCGTGAACGATGTAGTTCGTTTCAGCAGAAAAGTGACTGCCCATACCTGAAACGAAGTCTTGCTTGTAGGAAGACTCAGAGCCTGGGATTTAACTCCATTTCTGAAGTGAAACACACAGCATAGTTCTCATCCATGGATCACACTCGGCTTTAGAAAGAAGCACGCTCTTGCTTTCTAGAGTCTCTAAGACAGCAGGAAACGTGAGTGTGCTGAGAACAAAAGAACGGTGTTTCCTACACATACGGACCTTATTTAGTCCAACTCTTCTTCTGAAACTGATACAAAGCACTGGTCCTCTAACATCCAATGCTTGTCAGTTAAGATGAGAAAGGTGTGAGCTTCGTGAACGATGAAGTTCGTTTGAGCAGGAAACTGACTGCCCTTCCCTGAAACGAAGTCTTGCTTGTAGGAAGACTCAGAGCCTGGGATTTAACTCCATTTCTGAAGTGAAACACACAGCAGTGTTCTCATCCATTGATCACACTCTGCTTTAGAACAAGAAGCACGATCTTGCTTTCTAGAGTCTCTAAGACAGCCAGAAACGTGAGTTTGCTGAGAACAAAAGAATGGTGTTTCCTACACATATGGACCATATCTAGTCCAACTCTGCTTCTGAAACTGATACAAAGCACTGGTCCTCTAACATCCAATGCTTGTCTGTTAAGATGAGAAACGTGTGTGCTCTGTGAACGATGTAGTTCGTTTGACCTGAAAAGTCACTGCCCTTACCTGAAACGAAGTCTTGCTTGTAGGAAGACTCAGAGCCTGGGATTTAATTCCATTTCTGAAGGCAAACACACAGCATAGTTCTCATCCATGGATCACACTCTGCTTTAGAAAGAAGCACGCTCTTGCTTTCTAGAGTCTCTAAGACAGCAGGAAACGTGAGTGTGCTGAGAACAAAAGAACGGTGTTTCCCACACATACGGACCTTATTTAGTCCAACTCTTCTTCTGAAACTGATACAAAGCACTGGTCCTCTAACATCCAATGCTTGTCAGTTAAGATGAGAAAGGTGTGAGCTTCGTGAACGATGTAGTTCGTTTGAGCAGAAAACTGACTGCCCTTCCCTGAAACGAAGTCTTGCTTGTAGGAAGACTCAGAGCCTGGGATTTAACTCCATTTCTGAAGTGAAACACACAGCAGTGTTTTCATCCATTGATCACACTCTGCTTTAGAACAAGAAGCACGATCTTGCTTTCTAGAGTCTCTAAGACAGCAGGAAACGTGAGTTTGCTGAGAACAAAAGAACGGTGTTTCCTACACATATGGACCATATCTAGTCGAACTCACTTCTGAAACTGATACAAAGCACTGGTCCTCTAACATCCAATGCTTGTCTGTTAAGATGAGAAACGTGTGAGCTCTGTGAACGATGTAGTTCGTTTGAGCTGAAAAGTGACTGCCCTTACCTGAAACGAAGTCTTGCTTGTAGGAAGACACAGAGCCTGGGATTTAACTCCTTTTCTGAAGGGAAACACACAGCATAGTTCTCATCCATGGTTCACACTCTGCTTTAAAGCGAGAAGCACGCTCTTGCTTTCTACAGTCTCTAAGACAGCAGGAAACGTGAGTGTGCTGAGAACAATAGAACGGTATTTCCTACACATATGGACCATATCTAGTCCAACTCTTCCTCTGAATCTGAAACAAAGCACTGGTCCTCTAACATCCAATGCATCTCAATTAAGATGAGAAACGTGTGAATTTCGTGAACGATGTAGTTCGTTTGAGCAGAAAAGTGACTGCCCTTACCTGAAAAGAAGTCTTGCTTGTAGGAAGACTCAGAGCCTGGGATTTAACTCCATTTCTGAAGTGAAACACACAGCAGTGTTCTCATCCATGGATCACACTCTGCTTTAGAAAGAAGCACGCTCTTGCTTTCTAGAGTCTCTAAGACAGCAGGAAACGTGAGTGTGCTGAGAACAAAAGAACTGTGTTTCCTACACATACGGACCATATTTAGTCCAACTCTTCTTCTGAAACAGATACAAAGCACTGGTCCTATAACATCCAATGCTTGTCAGTTAAGATGAGAGTGGTGTCAGCTTCGTGATCGATGTAGTTCGTTTGAGCAGAAAACTGACTGCCATTACCTGAAACGAAGGCTTGCATGTAGGAAGACTCAGAGCCTGGGATTTAACTCCATTTCTGAAGTGAAACACACAGCAGTGTTCTCATCCATTGATCAAACTCTGCGTTAGAACAAGAAGCATGCTCTTGCTTTCTAGAGTCTCTAAGACAGCAGGAAATCTGAGTGTGCCCATAACAAAAGAACGGTGTTTCCTACACATACGGACCATATCTAGTCCAACTCTTCCTCTGAATCTGAAACAAAGCACTGGTCCTCTAACATCCAATGCTTCTCAATTAAGATGAGAAACGTGTGAATTTCGTGAACGATGTAGTTCGTTTCAGCAGAAAAGTGACTGCCCATACCTGAAACGAAGTCTTGCTTGTAGGAAGACTCAGAGCCTGGGATTTAACTCCATTTCTGAAGTGAAACACACAGCATAGTTCTCATCCATGGATCACACTCGGCTTTAGAAAGAAGCACGCTCTTGCTTTCTAGAGTCTCTAAGACAGCAGGAAACGTGAGTGTGCTGAGAACAAAAGAACGGTGTTTCCTACACATACGGACCTTATTTAGTCCAACTCTTCTTCTGAAACTGATACAAAGCACTGGTCCTCTAACATCCAATGCTTGTCAGTTAAGATGAGAAAGGTGTGAGCTTCGTGAACGATGAAGTTCGTTTGAGCAGGAAACTGACTGCCCTTCCCTGAAACGAAGTCTTGCTTGTAGGAAGACTCAGAGCCTGGCATTTAACTCCATTTCTGAAGTGAAACACACAGCAGTGTTCTCATCCATTGATCACACTCTGCTTTAGAACAAGAAGCACGATCTTGCTTTCTAGAGTCTCTAAGACAGCAGGAAACGTGAGTTTGCTGAGAACAAAAGAATGGTGTTTCCTACACATATGGACCATATCTAGTCCAACTCTGCTTCTGAAACTGATACAAAGCACTGGTCCTCTAACATCCAATGCTTGTCTGTTAAGATGAGAAACGTGTGTGCTCTGTGAACGATGTAGTTCGTTTGACCTGAAAAGTCACTGCCCTTACCTGAAACGAAGTCTTGCTTGTAGGAAGACTCAGAGCCTGGGATTTAATTCCATTTCTGAAGGCAAACACACAGCATAGTTCTCATCCATGGATCACACTCTGCTTTAGAAAGAAGCACGCTCTTGCTTTCTAGAGTCTCTAAGACAGCAGGAAACGTGAGTGTGCTGAGAACAAAAGAACGGGGTTTCCCACACATACGGACCTTATTTAGTCCAACTCATCTTCTGAAACTGATACAAAGCACTGGTCCTCTAACATCCAATGCTTGTCAGTTAAGATGAGAAAGGTGTGAGATCCGTGAACGATGTAGTTCGTTTGAGCAGAAAACTGACTGCCCTTCCCTGAAACGAAGTCTTGCTTGTAGGAAGACTCAGAGCCTGGGATTTAACTCCATTTCTGAAGTGAAACACACAGCAGTGTTCTCATCCATTGATCACACTCTGCTTTAGAACAAGAAGCACGATCTTGCTTTCTAGAGTCTCTAAGACAGCAGGAAACGTGAGTTTGCTGAGAACAAAAGAACGGTGTTTCCTACACATATGGACCATATCTAGTCGAACTCACTTCTGAAACTGATACAAAGCACTGGTCCTCTAACATCCAATGCTTGTCTGTTAAGATGAGAAACGTGTGAGCTCTGTGAACGATGTAGTTCGTTTGAGCTGAAAAGTGACTGCCCTTACCTGAAACGAAGTCTTGCTTGTAGGAAGACACAGAGCCTGGGATTTAACTCCTTTTCTGAAGGGAAACACACAGCATAGTTCTCATCCATGGTTCACACTCTGCTTTAAAGCGAGAAGCAAGCTCTTGCTTTCTACAGTCTCTAAGACAGCAGGAAACGTGAGTGTGCTGAGAACAAAAGAACGGTGTTTCCTACACATACGGACCATATCTAGTCCAACTCTTCCTCTGAATCTGAAACAAAGCACTGGTCCTCTAACATCCAATGCATCTCAATTAAGATGAGAAACGTGTGAATTTCGTGAACGATGTAGTTCGTTTGAGCAGAAAAGTGACTGCCCTTACCTGAAAAGAAGTCTTGCTTGTAGGAAGACTCAGAGCCTGGGATTTAACTCCATTTCTGAAGTTAAACACACAGCAGTGTTCTCATCCATGGATCACACTCTGCTTTAGAAAGAAGCACGCTCTTGCTTTCTAGAGTCTCTAAGACAGCAGGAAACGTGAGTGTGCTGAGAACAAAAGAACTGTGTTTCCTACACATACGGACCATATTTAGTCCAACTCTTCTTCTGAAACAGATACAAAGCACTGGTCCTATAACATCCAATGCTTGTCAGTTAAGATGAGAGTGGTGTCAGCTTCGTGATCGATGTAGTTCGTTTGAGCAGAAAACTGACTGCCATTACCTGAAACGAAGGCTTGCATGTAGGAAGACTCAGAGCCTGGGATTTAACTCCATTTCTGAAGTGAAACACACAGCAGTGTTCTCATCCATTGATCAAACTCTGCGTTAGAACAAGAAGCATGCTCTTGCTTTCTAGAGTCTCTAAGACAGCAGGAAATCTGAGTGTGCCCATAACAAAAGAACGGTGTTTCCTACACATACGGACCATATCTAGTCCAACTCTTCCTCTGAATCTGAAACAAAGCACTGGTCCTCTAACATCCAATGCTTCTCAATTAAGATGAGAAACGTGTGAATTTCGTGAACGATGTAGTTCGTTTCAGCAGAAAAGTGACTGCCCATACCTGAAACGAAGTCTTGCTTGTAGGAAGACTCAGAGCCTGGGATTTAACTCCATTTCTGAAGTGAAACACACAGCATAGTTCTCATCCATGGATCACACTCGGCTTTACAAAGAAGCACGCTCTTGCTTTCTAGAGTCTCTAAGACAGCAGGAAACGTGAGTGTGCTGAGAACAAAAGAACGGTGTTTCCTACACATACGGACCTTATTTAGTCCAACTTTTCTTCTGAAACTGATACAAAGCACTGGTCCTCTAACATCCAATGCTTGTCAGTTAAGATGAGAAAGGTGTGAGCTTCGTGAACGATGAAGTTCGTTTGAGCAGAAAACTGACTGCCCTTCCCTGAAACGAAGTCTTGCTTGTAGGAAGACTCAGAGCCTGGGATTTAACTCCATTTCTGAAGTGAAACACACAGCAGTGTTCTCATCCATTGATCACACTCTGCTTTAGAACAAGAAGCACGATCTTGCTTTCTAGAGTCTCTAAGACAGCAGGAAACGTGAGTTTGCTGAGAACAAAAGAACGGTGTTTCCTACACATATGGACCATATCTAGTCGAACTCTGCTTCTGAAACTGATACAAAGCACTGGTCCTCTAACATCCAATGCTTGTCTGTTAAGATGAGAAACGTGTGAGCTCTGTGAACGATGTAGTTCGTTTGAGCTGAAAAGTGACTGCCCTTACCTGAAACAAAGTCTTGCTTGTAGGAAGACACGGAGCCTGGGATTTAACTCCTTTTCTGAAGGGAAACACACAGCATAGTTGTCATCCATGGTTCACACTCTGCTTTAAAGCGAGAAGCACGCTCTTGCTTTCTACAGTCTCTAAGACAGCAGGAAACGTGAGTGTGCTGAGAACAAAAGAACGGTGTTTCCTACACATACGGACCATATCTAGTCCAACTCTGCTTCTGAAAGTGATACAAAGCACTGGTCCTCTAACATCCAATGCTTGTCATTTAAGATGAGAAACGTGTGAGCTTAATGAATGATGTAGTTCCTTTGAACTGAAAATTGACTGAGCTTACCTGACACGAAGTCTTGCTTGTAGTAAGACACAGAGCCCGGGATTTAAGTCCATTTCTGAAGGGAAACACACAGCATAGTTCTCATCGATGGATCACACTCTGCTTTAGAGCGAGAAGCACACTCTTGCTTTCTAGAGTCTCTAATACAGCAGGAAATCTGAGTGTGCCCAGAACAAAAGAAGGGTGTTTCCTACACATATGGACCATATGTAGTCAAAATCTGCTTCTGGAAGTGAAAAAAAGCACTGACCATCTTACATACAATTCTTGTCAGTTAAGATGAGAAACGTGTGAGCTTCGTGAACGATGTAGTTCGTTTGAGCAGAAAACTGACTGCCCTTCCCTGAAACGAAGTCTTGCTTGTAGGAAGACTCAGAGCATGGGATGTAACTCCATTTCTGAAGTGAAACACACAGCAGTGTTCTCATCTATTGATCACACTATGCTTTAGAACAAGAAGCACGATCTTGCTTTCTAGAGTCTCTAAGACAGCAGGAAATGTGAGTTTGCTGAGAACAAAAGAACGGTATTTCCTACACATATGGACCATATCTAGTCCAACTCTGCTTCTGAAACTGATACAAAGCACTGGTCCTCTAACATCCAATGCTTGTCTGTTAAGATGAGAAACGTGTGAGCTCTGTGAACGATGTAGTTCGTTTGAGCAGAAAAGTGACTGCCCTTACCTGAAACGAAGTCTTGCTTGTAGGAAGACTCAGAGCCTGGGATTTAACTCCATTTCTGAAGTGAAACACACAGCAGTGTTCTCATCCATTGATCACACTCTGCTTTAGAACAAGAAGCACGATCTTGCTTTCTAGACTCTCTAAGACAGAAGGAAACGTGAGTTTGCTGAGAACAAAAGAACGTTGTTTCCTACACATATGGACCATATCTAGTCCAACTCTGCTTCTGAAACTGATACAAAGCACTGGTCCTCTAACATCTAATGCTTGTCTGTTAAGATGAGAAACGTGTGAGCTCCGTGAACGATGTAGTTCGTTTGAGCTGAAAAGTGACTGCCCTTACCTGAAACGAAGTCTTGCTTGTAGGAAGACTCAGAGCCTGGGATTTAATTCCATTTCTGAAGGCAAACACACAGCATAGTTCTCATCCATGGATCACACTCGGCTTTAGAAAGAAGCACGCTCTTGCTTTCTAGAGTCTCTAAGACAGCAGGAAACGTGAGTGTGCTGAGAACAAAAGAACGGTGTTTCCTACACATACGGACCTTATTTAGTCCAACTCTTCTTCTGAAACTGCTACAAAGCACTGGTCCTCTAACATCCAATGCTTGTCAGTTAAGATGAGAAAGGTGTGAGCTTCGTGAACGATGTAGTTCGTTTGAGCAGAAAACTGACTGCCCTTCCCTGAAACGAAGTCTTGCTTGTAGGAAGACTCAGAGCCTGGGATTTAACTCCATTTCTGAAGTGAAACACACAGCAGTGTTCTCATCCATTGATCACACTCTGCTTTAGAACAAGAAGCACGATCTTGCTTTCTAGAGTCTCTAAGACAGCAGGAAACGTGAGTTTGCTGAGAACAAAAGAACGGTGTTTCCTACACATATGGACCATATCTAGTCCAACTCTGCTTCTGAAACTGATACAAAGCACTGGTCCTCTAACATCCAATGCTTGTCTGTTAAGATGAGAAACGTGTGAGCTCTGTGAACGATGTAGTTCGTTTGAGCTGAAAAGTGACTGCCCTTACCTGAAACGAAGTCTTGCTTGTAGGAAGACACAGAGCCTGGGATTTAACTCCTTTTCTGAAGGCTAACACACAGCATAGTTCTCATCCATGGTTCACACTCTGCTTTAAAGCGAGAAGCACGCTCTTGCTTTCTACAGTCTCTAAGACAGCAGGAAACGTGAGTGTGCTGAGAACAAAAGAACGGTGTTTCCTACACATACGGACCATATGTAGTCCAACTCTGCTTCTGAAACTGATACAAAGCACTGGTGCTCTAACATCCAATGCTTGTCATTTAAGATGAGAAACGTGTGAGCTTAATGAATGATGTAGTTCCTTTGAACTGAAAATTGACTGAGCTTACCTGACACGAAGTCTTGCTTGTAGTAAGACACAGAGCCCGGGATTTAAGTCCATTTCTGAAGGGAAACACACAGCATAGTTCCCATCGATGGATCACACTCTGCTTTAGAGCGAGAAGCACACTCTTGCTTTCTAGAGTCTCTAATACAGCAGGAAATCTGAGTGTGCCCAGAACAAAAGAAGGGTGTTTCCTACACATATGGTCCATATGTAGTCCAAATCTGCTTCTGAAAGTGAAAAAAAGCACTGACCATCTTACATACAATTCTTGTCAGTTAAGATGTGAAACGTGTGAGCTTCGTGAATGATGTAGATGGTTTGAGCAGAAAAATGACTGCCCTTACCTGAATTGAAGTCTTGCTTGTAGGAAGACTCAGAGCATGGGATTTAACTCCATTTCTGAAGTGAAACACACAGCAGTTTACTCATCCATTGATCACACTATGCTTTAGAACAAGAAGCACGATCTTGCTTTCTAGAGTCTCTAAGACAGCAGGAAATGTGAGTTTGCTGAGAACAAAAGAACGGTGTTTCCTACACATATGGACCATATCTAGTCCAACTCTGCTTCTGAAACTGATACAAAGCACTGGTCCTCTAACATCCAATGCTTGTCTGTTAAGATGAGAAACGTGTGAGCTCTGTGAACGATGTAGTTCGTTTGAGCTGAAAAGTGACTGCCCTTACCTGAAACGAAGTCTTGCTTGTAGGAAGACACAGAGCCTGGGATTTAACTCCTTTACTGAAGGGAAACACACAGCATAGTTCTCATCCATGGTTCACACTCTGCTTTAGAGCGAGAAGCACGCTCTTGCTTTCTACAGTCTCTAAGACCGCAGGAAACGTGAGTGTGCTCAGAACAAAAGAAAGGTGTTTCCTACACATACGGACCATATCTAGTCCAAATCTGCTTCTGAAACTGATACAAAGCACTGGTCCTCTAACATCCAATGCTTGTCATTTAAGATGAGAAACGTGTGAGCTTAATGAATGATGTAGTTCCTTTGAACTGAAAATTGACTGAGCTTACCTGACACGAAGTCTTGCTTGTAGTAAGACACAGAGCCCGGGATTTAAGTCCATTTCTGAAGGGAAACACACAGCATAGTTCTCATCCATGGATCACACTCGGCTTTAGAAAGAAGCACGCTCTTGCTTTCTAGAGTCTCTAAGACAGCAGGAAACGTGAGTGTGCTGAGAACAAAAGAACGGTGTTTCCTACACATACGGACCTTATTTAGTCCAACTCTTCTTCTGAAACTGATACAAAGCACTGGTCCTCTAACATCCAATGCTTGTCAGTTAAGATGAGAAAGGTGTGAGCATCGTGAACGATGTAGTTCGTTTGAGCAGAAAACTGACTGCCCTTCCCTGAAACGAAGTCTTGCTTGTAGGAAGACTCAGAGCCTGGGATTTAACTCCATTTCTGAAGTGAAACACACAACTGTGTTCTCATCCATTGATCACACTCTGCTTTAGAACAAGAAGCACGATCTTGCTTTCTAGAGTCTCTAAGACAGCAGGAAATGTGAGTTTGCTGAGAACAAAAGAACGGTGTTTCCTACACATATGGACCATATCTAGTCCAACTCTGCTTCTGAAACTGATACAAAGCACTGGTCCTCTAACATCCAATGCTTGTCTGTTAAAATGAGAAATGTGTGAGCTCAGTGAACTATTTAGTTCGTTTGAGCTGAAAAGTGACTGCCCTTACCTGAAATGATGTCTTGCTTGTAGGAAGACACAGAGCCTGGGACTTAACTCCTTTTCTGAAGGAAAACACACAGCATAGTTATCATCCATGGTTCACACTCTGCTTTAGATCGAGAAGCACGCTCTTGCTTTCTACAGTCTCTAAGACAGCAGGAAACGTGAGTGTGCTGAGAACAAAAGAATGGTGTTTCCTACACATACGGACCATATCTAGTCCAACTCTGCTTCTGAAAGTGATACAAATCACTGGTCCTCTAACATCCAATGCTTGTCAGTTAAGGTGAGAAACGTGTGAGCTGAGTGAATGATGTAGTTTTTTTGAACTGAAAAGCGACTGCCCTTACCTGAAACGAAGTCTTGCTTGTAGTAAGACACAGAGCCTGGGATTTAAGTCCATTTCTGAAGGGAAACACACAGTATAATTCTCATCGATGGATCACACTCTGCTTTAGAGCGAGAAGCACACTCTTGCTTTCTAGAGTCTCTAATACAGCAGGAAATCTGAGAGTGCCCAGAACAAAAGAAGGGTGTTTCCTACACATATGGACCATATGTAGTCCAAATCTGCTTCTGAAACTGAAAAAAAGCACTGACCATCTTACATCCAATGCTTGTCTGTTAAGATGAGAAACGTGTGAGCTCCATGAACGATGTAGTTCGTTTGAGCTGAAAAGTGACTGCCCTTACCTGAAACGAAGTCTTGCTTGTAGGAAGACACAGAGTCTGGGATTTAACTCCATTTCTGAAGTGAAACACACAGCAGTGTTCTCATCCATTGATCACACTCTGCTTTAGAACAAGAAGCACGATCTTGCTTTCTAGAGTCTCTAAGACAGCAGGAAACGTGAGTTTGCTGAGAACAAAAGAACGGTGTTTCCTACACATATGGACCATATCTAGTCCAACTCTGCTTCTGAAACTGATACAAAGCACTGGTCCTCTAACATCCAATGCTTGTCTGTTAAGATGAGAAACGTGTGAGCTCTGTGAACGATGTAGTTCGTTCGAGCTGAAAAGTGACTGCCCTTACCTGAAACGAAGTCTTGCTTGTAGGAAGACACAGAGCCTGGGATTTAACTCCTTTTCTGAAGGGAAACACACAGCATAGTTCTCATGGATGGATCACACTCTGCTTTAGAGCGAGAAGCACAGTCTTGCTTTCTAGAGTCTCTAATAAAGCAGGAAATCTGAGTGTGCCCAGAACAAAAGAAGGGTGTTTCCTACACATATGGACCATATGTAGTCCAACTCTTCTTCTGAAACTGAAACAAAGCACTGGTCCGCTAACATCCAATGCTTCTCAATTAAGATGAGAAACGTGTGAATTTCGTGAACGATGTAGTTCGTTTGAGCAGAAAAGTGACTGCCCTTACCTGAAAAGAAGTCTTGCTTTTAGGAAGACTCAGAGCATGGGATTTAACTCCATTTCTGAAGTGAAACACACAGCAGTGTTTTCATCCATTGATCACACTCTGCTTTAGAACAAGAAGCACGATCTTGCTTTCTAGAGTCTCTAAGACAGCAGGAAACGTGAGTGTGCTGAGAACAAAAGAACGGTGTTTCCTACACATACGGACCTTATTTAGTCCAACTCTTCTTCTGAAACTGATACAAAGCACTGGTCCTCTAACATCCAATGCTTGTCAGTTAAGATGAGAAAGGTGTGAGCTTCGTGAACGATGAAGTTCGTTTGAGCAGGAAACTGACTGCCCTTCCCTGAAACGAAGTCTTGCTTGTAGGAAGACTCAGAGCCTGGCATTTAACTCCATTTCTGAAGTGAAACACACAGCAGTGTTCTCATCCATTGATCACACTCTGCTTTAGAACAAGAAGCACGATCTTGCTTTCTAGAGTCTCTAAGACAGCAGGAAACGTGAGTTTGCTGAGAACAAAAGAATGGTGTTTCCTACACATATGGACCATATCTAGTCCAACTCTGCTTCTGAAACTGATACAAAGCACTGGTCCTATAACATCCAATGCTTGTCTGTTAAGATGAGAAACGTGTGTGCTCTGTGAACGATGTAGTTCGTTTGACCTGAAAAGTCACTGCCCTTACCTGAAACGAAGTCTTGCTTGTAGGAAGACTCAGAGCCTGGGATTTAATTCCATTTCTGAAGGCAAACACACAGCATAGTTCTCATCCATGGATCACACTCTGCTTTAGAAAGAAGCACGCTCTTGCTTTCTAGAGTCTCTAAGACAGCAGGAAACGTGAGTGTGCTGAGAACAAAAGAACGGGGTTTCCCACACATACGGACCTTATTTAGTCCAACTCATCTTCTGAAACTGATACAAAGCACTGGTCCTCTAACATCCAATGCTTGTCAGTTAAGATGAGAAAGGTGTGAGCTTCGTGAACGATGTAGTTCGTTTGAGCAGAAAACTGACTGCCCTTCCCTGAAACGAAGTCTTGCTTGTAGGAAGACTCAGAGCCTGGGATTTAACTCCATTTCTGAAGTGAAACACACAGCAGTGTTCTCATCCATTGATCACACTCTGCTTTAGAACAAGAAGCACGATCTTGCTTTCTAGAGTCTCTAAGACAGCAGGAAACGTGAGTTTGCTGAGAACAAAAGAACGGTGTTTCCTACACATATGGACCATATCTAGTCGAACTCACTTCTGAAACTGATACAAAGCACTGGTCCTCTAACATCCAATGCTTGTCTGTTAAGATGAGAAACGTGTGAGCTCTGTGAACGATGTAGTTCGTTTGAGCTGAAAAGTGACTGCCCTTACCTGAAACGAAGTCTTGCTTGTAGGAAGACACAGAGCCTGGGATTTAACTCCTTTTCTGAAGGGAAACACACAGCATAGTTCTCATCCATGGTTCACACTCTGCTTTAAAGCGAGAAGCACGCTCTTGCTTTCTACAGTCTCTAAGACAGCAGGAAACGTGAGTGTGCTGAGAACAAAAGAACGGTGTTTCCTACACATACGGACCATATCTAGTCCAACTCTTCCTCTGAATCTGAAACAAAGCACTGGTCCTCTAACATCCAATGCATCTCAATTAAGATGAGAAACGTGTGAATTTCGTGAACGATGTAGTTCGTTTGAGCAGAAAAGTGACTGCCCTTACCTGAAAAGAAGTCTTGCTTGTAGGAAGACTCAGAGCCTGGGATTTAACTCCATTTCTGAAGTGAAACACACAGCAGTGTTCTCATCCATGGATCACACTCTGCTTTAGAAAGAAGCACGCTCTTGCTTTCTAGAGTCTCTAAGACAGCAGGAAACGTGAGTGTGCTGAGAACAAAAGAACTGTGTTTCCTACACATACGGACCATATTTAGTCCAACTCTTCTTCTGAAACAGATACAAAGCACTGGTCCTATAACATCCAATGCTTGTCAGTTAAGATGAGAGTGGTGTCAGCTTCGTGATCGATGTAGTTCGTTTGAGCAGAAAACTGACTGCCATTACCTGAAACGAAGGCTTGCATGTAGGAAGACTCAGAGCCTGGGATTTAACTCCATTTCTGAAGTGAAACACACAGCAGTGTTCTCATCCATTGATCAAACTCTGCGTTAGAACAAGAAGCATGCTCTTGCTTTCTAGAGTCTCTAAGACAGCAGGAAATCTGAGTGTGCCCATAACAAAAGAACGGTGTTTCCTACACATACGGACCATATCTAGTCCAACTCTTCCTCTGAATCTGAAACAAAGCACTGGTCCTCTAACATCCAATGCTTCTCAATTAAGATGAGAAACGTGTGAATTTCGTGAACGATGTAGTTCGTTTCAGCAGAAAAGTGACTGCCCATACCTGAAACGAAGTCTTGCTTGTAGGAAGACTCAGAGCCTGGGATTTAACTCCATTTCTGAAGTGAAACACACAGCATAGTTCTCATCCATGGATCACACTCGGCTTTAGAAAGAAGCACGCTCTTGCTTTCTAGATTCTCTAAGACAGCAGGAAACGTGAGTGTGCTGAGAACAAAAGAACGGTGTTTCCTACACATACGGACCTTATTTAGTCCAACTTTTCTTCTGAAACTGATACAAAGCACTGGTCCTCTAACATCCAATGCTTGTCAGTTAAGATGAGAAAGGTGTGAGCTTCGTGAACGATGAAGTTCGTTTGAGCAGAAAACTGACTGCCCTTCCCTGAAACGAAGTCTTGCTTGTAGGAAGACTCAGAGCCTGGGATTTAACTCCATTTCTGAAGTGAAACACACAGCAGTGTTCTCATCCATTGATCACACTCTGCTTTAGAACAAGAAGCACGATCTTGCTTTCTAGAGTCTCTAAGACAGCAGGAAACGTGAGTTTGCTGAGAACAAAAGAACGGTGTTTCCTACACATATGGACCATATCTAGTCGAACTCTGCTTCTGAAACTGATACAAAGCACTGGTCCTCTAACATCCAATGCTTGTCTGTTAAGATGAGAAACGTGTGAGCTCTGTGAACGATGTAGTTCGTTTGAGCTGAAAAGTGACTGCCCTTACCTGAAACAAAGTCTTGCTTGTAGGAAGACACGGAGCCTGGGATTTAACTCCTTTTCTGAAGGGAAACACACAGCATAGTTCTCATCCATGGTTCACACTCTGCTTTAAAGCGAGAAGCACGCTCTTGCTTTCTACAGTCTCTAAGACAGCAGGAAACGTGAGTGTGCTGAGAACAAAAGAACGGTGTTTCCTACACATACGGACCATATCTAGTCCAACTCTGCTTCTGAAAGTGATACAAAGCACTGGTCCTCTAACATCCAATGCTTGTCATTTAAGATGAGAAACGTGTGAGCTTAATGAATGATGTAGTTCCTTTGAACTGAAAATTGACTGAGCTTACCTGACACGAAGTCTTGCTTGTAGTAAGACACAGAGCCCGGGATTTAAGTCCATTTCTGAAGGGAAACACACAGCATAGTTCTCATCGATGGATCACACTCTGCTTTAGAGCGAGAAGCACACTCTTGCTTTCTAGAGTCTCTAATACAGCAGGAAATCTGAGTGTGCCCAGAACAAAAGAAGGGTGTTTCCTACACATATGGACCATATGTAGTCAAAATCTGCTTCTGGAAGTGAAAAAAAGCACTGACCATCTTACATACAATTCTTGTCAGTTAAGATGAGAAACGTGTGAGCTTCGTGAACGATGTAGTTCGTTTGAGCAGAAAACTGACTGCCCTTCCCTGAAACGAAGTCTTGCTTGTAGGAAGACTCAGAGCATGGGATGTAACTCCATTTCTGAAGTGAAACACACAGCAGTGTTCTCATCTATTGATCACACTATGCTTTAGAACAAGAAGCACGATCTTGCTTTCTAGAGTCTCTAAGACAGCAGGAAATGTGAGTTTGCTGAGAACAAAAGAACGGTATTTCCTACACATATGGACCATATCTAGTCCAACTCTGCTTCTGAAACTGATACAAAGCACTGGTCCTCTAACATCCAATGCTTGTCTGTTAAGATGAGAAACGTGTGAGCTCTGTGAACGATGTAGTTCGTTTGAGCAGAAAAGTGACTGCCCTTACCTGAAACGAAGTCTTGCTTGTAGGAAGACTCAGAGCCTGGGATTTAACTCCATTTCTGAAGTGAAACACACAGCAGTGTTCTCATCCATTGATCACACTTTGCTTTAGAACAAGAAGCACGATCTTGCTTTCTAGACTCTCTAAGACAGAAGGAAACGTGAGTTTGCTGAGAACAAAAGAACGTTGTTTCCTACACATATGGACCATATCTAGTCCAACTCTGCTTCTGAAACTGATACAAAGCACTGGTCCTCTAACATCTAATGCTTGTCTGTTAAGATGAGAAACGTGTGAGCTCCGTGAACGATGTAGTTCGTTTGAGCTGAAAAGTGACTGCCCTTACCTGAAACGAAGTCTTGCTTGTAGGAAGACTCAGAGCCTGGGATTTAATTCCATTTCTGAAGGCAAACACACAGCATAGTTCTCATCCATGGATCACACTCGGCTTTAGAAAGAAGCACGCTCATGCTTTCTAGAGGCTCTAAGACAGCAGGAAACGTGAGTGTGCTGAGAACAAAAGAACGGTGTTTCCTACACATACGGACCTTATTTAGTCCAACTCTTCTTCTGAAACTGCTACAAAGCACTGGTCCTCTAACATCCAATGCTTGTCAGTTAAGATGAGAAAGGTGTGAGCTTTGTGAACGATGTAGTTCGTTTGAGCAGAAAACTGACTGCCCTTCCCTGAAACGAAGTCTTGCTTGTAGGAAGACTCAGAGCCTGGGATTTAACTCCATTTCTGAAGTGAAACACACAGCAGTGTTCTCATCCATTGATCACACTCTGCTTTAGAACAAGAAGCACGATCTTGCTTTCTAGAGTCTCTAAGACAGCAGGAAACGTGAGTTTGCTGAGAACAAAAGAACGGTGTTTCCTACACATATGGACCATATCTAGTCGAACTCTGCTTCTGAAACTGATACAAAGCACTGGTCCTCTAACATCCAATGCTTGTCTGTTAAGATGAGAAACGTGTGAGCTCGGTGAACGATGTAGTTCGTTTGAGCTGAAAAGTGACTGCCCTTACCTGAAACGAAGTCTTGCTTGTAGGAAGACACAGAGCCTGGGATTTAACTCCTTTTCTGAAGGGAAACACACAGCATAATTCTCATCCATGGTTCACACTCTGCTTTAAAGCGAGAAGCATGCTCTTGCTTTCTACAGTCTCTAAGACAGCAGGAAACGTGAGTGTGCTGAGAACAAAAGAACGGTGTTTCCTACACATACGGACCATATCTAGTCCAACTCTGCTTCTGAAACTGATACAAAGCACTGGTGCTCTAACATCCAATGCTTGTCATTTAAGATGAGAAACGTGTGAGCTTAATGAATGATGTAGTTCCTTTGAACTGAAAATTGACTGAGCTTACCTGACACGAAGTCTTGCTTGTAGTAAGACACAGAGCCCGGGATTTAAGTCCATTTCTGAAGGGAAACACACAGCATAGTTCCCATCGATGGATCACACTCTGCTTTAGAGCGAGAAGCACACTCTTGCTTTCTAGAGTCTCTAATACAGCAGGAAATCTGAGTGTGCCCAGAACAAAAGAAGGGTGTTTCCTACACATATGGTCCATATGTAGTCCAAATCTGCTTCTGAAAGTGAAAAAAAGCACTGACCATCTTACATACAATTCTTGTCAGTTAAGATGTGAAACGTGTGAGCTTCGTGAATGATGTAGATGGTTTGAGCAGAAAAATGACTGCCCTTACCTGAATTGAAGTCTTGCTTGTAGGAAGACTCAGAGCATGGGATTTAACTCCATTTCTGAAGTGAAACACACAGCAGTTTACTCATCCATTGATCACACTATGCTTTAGAACAAGAAGCACGATCTTGCTTTCTAGAGTCTCTAAGACAGCAGGAAATGTGAGTTTGCTGAGAACAAAAGAACGGTGTTTCCTACACATATGGACCATATCTAGTCCAACTCTGCTTCTGAAACTGATACAAAGCACTGGTCCTCTAACATCCAATGCTTGTCTGTTAAGATGAGAAACGTGTGAGCTCTGTGAACGATGTAGTTCGTTTGAGCTGAAAAGTGACTGCCCTTACCTGAAACGAAGTCTTGCTTGTAGGAAGACACAGAGCCTGGGATTTAACTCCTTTACTGAAGGGAAACACACAGCATAGTTCTCATCCATGGTTCACACTCTGCTTTAGAGCGATAAGCACGCTCTTGCTTTCTACAGTCTCTAAGACCGCAGGAAACGTGAGTGTGCTGAGAACAAAAGAAAGGTGTTTCCTACACATACGGACCATATCTAGTCCAAATCTGCTTCTGAAACTGATACAAAGCACTGGTCCTCTAACATCCAATGCTTGTCATTTAAGATGAGAAACGTGTGAGCTTAATGAATGATGTAGTTCCTTTTAACTGAAAATTGACTGAGCTTACCTGACACGAAGTCTTGCTTGTAGTAAGACACAGAGCCCGGGATTTAAGTCCATTTCTGAAGGGAAACACACAGCATAGTTCTCATCCATGGATCACACTCGGCTTTAGAAAGAAGCACGCTCTTGCTTTCTAGAGTCTCTAAGACAGCAGGAAACGTGAGTGTGCTGAGAACAAAAGAACGGTGTTTCCTACACATACGGACCTTATTTGGTCCAACTCTTCTTCTGAAACTGATACAAAGCACTGGTCCTCTAACATCCAATGCTTGTCAGTTAAGATGAGAAAGGTGTGAGCATCGTGAACGATGTAGTTCGTTTGAGCAGAAAACTGACTGCCCTTCCCTGAAACGAAGTCTTGCTTGTAGGAAGACTCAGAGCCTGGGATTTAACTCCATTTCTGAAGTGAAACACACAGCAGTGTTCTCATCCATTGATCACACTCTCCGTTAGAACAAGAAGCATGCTCTTGCTTTCTAGAGTCTCTAAGACAGCAGGAAATCTGAGTGTGCCCAGAACAAAAGAACGTTGTTTCCTACACATAAGGACTATATGTACTCCAAATCTTCTTCTGAAACTGATAGAATGCACTGGTCCTCTAACATCCAATGCTTGTCAGTTAAGATGAGAAACGTGTGAGCTTCGTGAAAGATGTAGTTCGTTTGAGCAGAAAAGTGATTGCCCTTACCTGAAACGAAGTCTTGCTTGTAGGAAGACTCAGAGCCTGGGATTTAACTCCATTTCTGAAGTGAAACACACAACTGTGTTCTCATCCATTGATCACACTCTGCTTTAGAACAAGAAGCACGATCTTGCTTTCTAGAGTCTCTAAGACAGCAGGAAATGTGAGTTTGCTGAGAACAAAAGAACGGTGTTTCCTACACATACGGACCATATCTAGTCCAACTCTGCTTCTGAAACTGATACAAAGCACTGGTCCTCTAACATCCAATGCTTGTCTGTTAAAATGAGAAATGTGTGAGCTCAGTGAACTATTTAGTTCGTTTGAGCTGAAAAGTGACTGCCCTTACCTGAAATGATGTCTTGCTTGTAGGAAGACACAGAGCCTGGGATTTAACTCCATTTCTGAAGTGAAACACACAGCAGTGTTCTCATCCATTGATCACACTCTGCTTTAGAACAAGAAGCACGATCTTGCTTTCTAGAGTCTCTAAGACAGCAGGAAACGTGAGTTTGCTGAGAACAAAAGAACGGTGTTTCCTACACATATGGACCATATCTAGTCCAACTCTGCTTCTGAAACTGATACAAAGCACTGGTCCTCTAACATCCAATGCTTGTCTGTTAAGATGAGAAACGTGTGAGCTCTGTGAACGATGTAGTTCGTTCGAGCTGAAAAGTGACTGCCCTTACCTGAAACGAAGTCTTGCTTGTAGGAAGACACAGAGCCTGGGATTTAACTCCTTTTCTGAAGGGAAACACACAGCATAGTTCTCATGGATGGATCACACTCTGCTTTAGAGCAAGAAGCACAGTCTTACTTTCTAGAGTCTCTAATAAAGCAGGAAATCTGAGTGTGCCCAGAACAAAAGAAGGGTGTTTCCTACACATATGGACCATATGTAGTCCAACTCTTCTTCTGAAACTGAAACAAAGCACTGGTCCGCTAACATCCAATGCTTCTCAATTAAGATGAGAAACGTGTGAATTTCGTGAACGATGTAGTTCGTTTGAGCAGAAAAGTGACTGCCCTTACCTGAAAAGAAGTCTTGCTTTTAGGAAGACTCAGAGCATGGGATTTAACTCCATTTCTGAAGTGAAACACACAGCAGTGTTCTCATCCATTGATCACACTCTGCTTTAGAACAAGAAGCACGATCTTGCTTTCTAGAGTCTCTAAGACAGCAGGAAACGTGAGTTTGCTGAGAACAAAAGAACGTTGTTTCCTACACATACGGACCATATCTAGTCCAACTCTGCTTCTGAAACTGATACAAAGCACTGGTCCTCTAACATCCAATGCTTGTCTGTTAAGATGAGAAACGTGTGAGCTCCGTGAACGATGTAGTTCGTTTGAGCTGAAAAGTGACTGCCCTTACCTGAAACGAAGTCTTGCTTGTAGGAAGACTCAGAGCCTGGGATTTACCTCCATTTCTGAAGGCAAACACACAGCATAGTTCTCATCCATGGATCACACTCGGCTTTAGAAAGAAGCACGCTCTTGCTTTCTAGAGTCTCTAAGACAGCAGGAAACGTGAGTGTGCTGAGAACAAAAGAACGGTGTTTCCTACACATACGGACCTTATTTAGTCCAACTCTTCTTCTGAAACTGATACAAAGCACTGGTCCTCTAACATCCAATGCTTGTCAGTTAAGATGAGAAAGGTGTGAGCTTCGTGAACGATGTAGTTCGTTTGAGCAGAAAACTGACTGCCCCTCCCTGAAACGAAGTCTTGCTTGTAGGAAGACTCAGAGCCTGGGATTTAACTCCATTTCTGAAGTGAAACACACAGCAGTGTTCTCATCCATTGATCACACTCTGCGTTAGAACAAGAAGCATGCTCTTGCTTTCTAGAGTCTCTAAGACAGCAGGAAATCTGAGTGTGCCCAGAACAAAAGAACGTTGTTTCCTACACATAAGGACTATATGTACTCCAAATCTTCTTCTGAAACTGATAGAATGCACTGGTCCTCTAACATCCAATCCTTGTCAGTTAAGATGAGAAAGGTGTGAGCTTCGTGAAAGATGTAGTTCGTTTGAGCAGAAAAGTGATTGCCCTTACCTGAAACGAAGTCTTGCTTGTAGGAAGACTCAGAGCCTGGGATTGAACTCCATTTCTGAAGTGAAACACACGACTGTGTTCTCATCCATTGATCACACTCTGCTTTAGAACAAGAAGCACGATCTTGCTTTCTAGATTCTCTAAGACAGTAGGAAACGTGAGTTTGCTGAGAACAAAAGAACGGTGTTTCCTACACATATGGACCATATCTAGTCCAACTCTGCTTCTGAAACTGATACAAAGCACTGGTCCTCTAACATCCAATGCTTGTCTGTTAAGATGAGAAATGTGTGAGCTCAGTGAACTATTTAGTTCGTTTGAGCTGAAAAGTGACTGCCCTTACCTGAAATGATGTCTTGCTTGTAGGAAGACACAGAGCCTGGGACTTAACTCCTTTTCTGAAGGAAATCACACAGCATAGTTATCATCCATGGTTCACACTCTGCTTTAGATCGAGAAGCAGGCTCTTGCTTTCTACAGTCTCTAAGACAGCAGGAAACGTGAGTGTGCTGAGAACAAAAGAACGGTGTTTCCTACACATACGGACCATATCTAGTCCAACTCTGCTTCTGAAAGTGATACAAATCACTGGTCCTCTAACATCCAATGCTTGTCAGTTAAGATGAGAAACGTGTGAGCTGAGTGAATGATGTAGTTTTTTTGAACTGAAAAGCGACTGCCCTTACCTGAAACGAAGTCTTGCTTGTAGTAAGACACAGAGCCTGGGATTTAAGTCCATTTCTGAAGGGAAACACACAGTATAATTCTCATCGATGGATCACACTCTGCTTTAGAGCGAGAAGCACACTCTTGCTTTCTAGAGTCTCTAATACAGCAGGAAATCTGAGTGTGCCCAGAACAAAAGAAGGGTGTTTCCTACACATGTGGACCATATGTAGTCCAAATCTGCTTCTGAAACTGAAAAAAAGCACTGACCATCTTACATCCAATGCTGTCAGTTAAGATGAGAAACGTGTGAGCTTCGTGAACGATGTAGTTCGTTTGAGCAGAAAAGTGAATGCTCTTACCTGAATTGAAGTCTTGCTTGTAGGAAGACTCAGAGCATGGGATTTAACTCCATTTCTGAAGTAAAACACACAGCAGTGTAATCATCCATTGAAGACACTCTGCTTTAGAGCGAGAAGCATGCTCTTGCTTTCTAAAGTCTCTAAGACAGCAGGAAAAGTGAGTGTGCTGAGAACAAAAGAACGGTGTTTCTTACACATACGGACCATATCTAGTCCAACTCTTCTTCTGAAACTGATACAAAGCACTGCTCCTCTAACGTCCAATGCTTGTCTGTTAAGATGAGAAACGTGTGAGCTCCATGAACGATGTAGTTCGTTTGAGCTGAAAAGTGACTGCCCTTACCTGAAATGAAGTCTTGCTTGTAGGAAGACTCAGAGCCTGGGATTTAACTCCATTTCTGAAGTGAAACACACAACTGTGTTCTCATCCATTGATCACACTCTGCTTTAGAACAAGAAGCACGATCTTGCTTTCTAGAGTCTCTAAGACAGCAGGAAATGTGAGTTTGCTGAGAACAAAAGAACGGTGTTTCCTACACATACGGACCATATCTAGTCCAACTCTGCTTCTGAAACTGATACAAAGCACTGGTCCTCTAACATCCAATGCTTGTCTGCTAAGATGAGAAATGTGTGAGCTCAGTGAACTATTTAGTTCGTTTGAGCTGAAAAGTGACTGCCCTTACCTGAAATGATGTCTTGCTTGTAGGAAGACACAGAGCCTGGGACTTAACTCCTTTTCTGAAGGAAAACACACAGCATAGTTATCATCCATGGTTCACACTCTGCTTTAGATCGAGAAGCACGCTCTTGCTTTCTACAGTCTCTAAGACAGCAGGAAACGTGAGTGTGCTGAGAACAAAAGAACGGTGTTTCCTACACATACGGACCATATCTAGTCCAAATCTGCTTCTGAAACTGATACAAAGCACTGGTCCTCTAACATCCAATGCTTGTCATTTAAGATGAGAAACGTGTGAGCTAAATGAATGATGTAGTTCCTTTGAACTGAAAATTGACTGAGCTTACCTGACACGAAGTCTTGCTTGTAGTAAGACACAGAGCCCGGGATTTAAGTCCATTTCTGAAGGGAAACACACAGCATAGTTCTCATCCATGGATCACACTCGGCTTTAGAAAGAAGCACGCTCTTGCTTTCTAGAGTCTCTAAGACAGCAGGAAACGTGAGTGTGCTGAGAACAAAAGAACGGTGTTTCCTACACATACGGACCTTATTTAGTCCAACTCTTCTTCTGAAACTGATACAAAGCACTGGTCCTCTAACATCCAATGCTTGTCAGTTAAGATGAGAAAGGTGTGAGCATCGTGAACGATGTAGTTCGTTTGAGCCGAAAACTGACTGCCCTTCCCTGAAACGAAGTCTTGCTTGTAGGAAGACTCAGAGCCTGGGATTTAACTCCATTTCTGAAGTGAAACACACAGCAGTGTTCTCATCCATTGATCACACTCTGCGTTAGAACAAGAAGCATGCTCTTGCTTTCTAGAGTCTCTAAGACAGCAGGAAATCTGAGTGTGCCCAGAACAAAAGAACGTTGTTTCCTACACATAAGGACTATATGTACTCCAAATCTTCTTCTGAAACTGATAGAATGCACTGGTCCTCTAACATCCAATGCTTGTCAGTTAAGATGAGAAACGTGTGAGCTTCGTGAAAGATGTAGTTCGTTTGAGCAGAAAAGTGATTGCCCTTACCTGAAACGAAGTCTTGCTTGTAGGAAGACTCAGAGCCTGGGATTTAACTCCATTTCTGAAGTGAAACACACAACTGTGTTCTCATCCATTGATCACACTCTGCTTTAGAACAAGAAGCACGATCTTGCTTTCTAGAGTCTCTAAGACAGCAGGAAATGTGAGTTTGCTGAGAACAAAAGAACGGTGTTTCCTACACATACGGACCATATCTAGTCCAACTCTGCTTCTGAAACTGATACAAAGCACTGGTCCTCTAACATCCAATGCTTGTCTGTTAAAATGAGAAATGTGTGAGCTCAGTGAACTATTTAGTTCGTTTGAGCTGAAAAGTGACTGCCCTTACCTGAAATGATGTCTTGCTTGTAGGAAGACACAGAGCCTGGGATTTAACTCCATTTCTGAAGTGAAACACACAGCAGTGTTCTCATCCATTGATCACACTCTGCTTTAGAACAAGAAGCACGATCTTGCTTTCTAGAGTCTCTAAGACAGCAGGAAACGTGAGTTTGCTGAGAACAAAAGAACGGTGTTTCCTACACATATGGACCATATCTAGTCCAACTCTGCTTCTGAAACTGATACAAAGCACTGGTCCTCTAACATCCAATGCTTGTCTGTTAAGATGAGAAACGTGTGAGCTCTGTGAACGATGTAGTTCGTTCGAGCTGAAAAGTGACTGCCCTTACCTGAAACGAAGTCTTGCTTGTAGGAAGACACAGAGCCTGGGATTTAACTCCTTTTCTGAAGGGAAACACACAGCATAGTTCTCATGGATGGATCACACTCTGCTTTAGAGCGAGAAGCACAGTCTTGCTTTCTAGAGTCTCTAATAAAGCAGGAAATCTGAGTGTGCCCAGAACAAAAGAAGGGTGTTTCCTACACATATGGACCATATGTAGTCAAAATCTGCTTCTGGAAGTGAAAAAAAGCACTGACCATCTTACATACAATTCTTGTCAGTTAAGATGAGAAACGTGTGAGCTTCGTGAACGATGTAGTTCGTTTGAGCAGAAAACTGACTGCCCTTCCCTGAAACGAAGTCTTGCTTGTAGGAAGACTCAGAGCATGGGATGTAACTCCATTTCTGAAGTGAAACACACAGCAGTGTTCTCATCTATTGATCACACTATGCTTTAGAACAAGAAGCACGATCTTGCTTTCTAGAGTCTCTAAGACAGCAGGAAATGTGAGTTTGCTGAGAACAAAAGAACGGTATTTCCTACACATATGGACCATATCTAGTCCAACTCTGCTTCTGAAACTGATACAAAGCACTGGTCCTCTAACATCCAATGCTTGTCTGTTAAGATGAGAAACGTGTGAGCTCTGTGAACGATGTAGTTCGTTTGAGCAGAAAAGTGACTGCCCTTACCTGAAACGAAGTCTTGCTTGTAGGAAGACTCAGAGCCTGGGATTTAACTCCATTTCTGAAGTGAAACACACAGCAGTGTTCTCATCCATTGATCACACTCTGCTTTAGAACAAGAAGCACGATCTTGCTTTCTAGACTCTCTAAGACAGAAGGAAACGTGAGTTTGCTGAGAACAAAAGAACGTTGTTTCCTACACATATGGACCATATCTAGTCCAACTCTGCTTCTGAAACTGATACAAAGCACTGGTCCTCTAACATCTAATGCTTGTCAGTTAAGATGAGAAACGTGTGAGCTCCGTGAACGATGTAGTTCGTTTGAGCTGAAAAGTGACTGCCCTTACCTGAAACGAAGTCTTGCTTGTAGGAAGACTCAGAGCCTGGGATTTAATTCCATTTCTGAAGGCAAACACACAGCATAGTTCTCATCCATGGATCACACTCGGCTTTAGAAAGAAGCACGCTCATGCTTTCTAGAGTCTCTAAGACAGCAGGAAACGTGAGTGTGCTGAGAACAAAAGAACGGTGTTTCCTACACATACGGACCTTATTTAGTCCAACTCTTCTTCTGAAACTGCTACAAAGCACTGGTCCTCTAACATCCAATGCTTGTCAGTTAAGATGAGAAAGGTGTGAGCTTTGTGAACGATGTAGTTCGTTTGAGCAGAAAACTGACTGCCCTTCCCTGAAACGAAGTCTTGCTTGTAGGAAGACTCAGAGCCTGGGATTTAACTCCATTTCTGAAGTGAAACACACAGCAGTGTTCTCATCCATTGATCACACTCTGCTTTAGAACAAGAAGCACGATCTTGCTTTCTAGAGTCTCTAAGACAGCAGGAAACGTGAGTTTGCTGAGAACAAAAGAACGGTGTTTCCTACACATATGGACCATATCTAGTCGAACTCTGCTTCTGAAACTGATACAAAGCACTGGTCCTCTAACATCCAATGCTTGTCTGTTAAGATGAGAAACGTGTGAGCTCTGTGAACGATGTAGTTCGTTTGAGCTGAAAAGTGACTGCCCTTACCTGAAACGAAGTCTTGCTTGTAGGAAGACACAGAGCCTGGGATTTAACTCCTTTTCTGAAGGGAAACACACAGCATAGTTCTCATCCATGGTTCACACTCTGCTTTAAAGCGAGAAGCACGCTCTTGCTTTCTACAGTCTCTAAGACAGCAGGAAACGTGAGTGTGCTGAGAACAAAAGAACGGTGTTTCCTACACATACGGACCATATCTAGTCCAACTCTGCTTCTGAAACTGATACAAAGCACTGGTGCTCTAACATCCAATGCTTGTCATTTAAGATGAGAAACGTGTGAGCTTAATGAATGATGTAGTTCCTTTGAACTGAAAATTGACTGAGCTTACCTGACACGAAGTCTTGCTTGTAGTAAGACACAGAGCCCGGGATTTAAGTCCATTTCTGAAGGGAAACACACAGCATAGTTCCCATCGATGGATCACACTCTGCTTTAGAGCGAGAAGCACACTCTTGCTTTCTAGAGTCTCTAATACAGCAGGAAATCTGAGTGTGCCCAGAACAAAAGAAGGGTGTTTCCTACACATATGGTCCATATGTAGTCCAAATCTGCTTCTGAAAGTGAAAAAAAGCACTGACCATCTTACATACAATTCTTGTCAGTTAAGATGTGAAACGTGTGAGCTTCGTGAATGATGTAGATGGTTTGAGCAGAAAAATGACTGCCCTTACCTGAATTGAAGTCTTGCTTGTAGGAATACTCAGAGCATGGGATTTAACTCCATTTCTGAAGTGAAACACACAGCAGTTTACTCATCCATTGATCACACTATGCTTTAGAACAAGAAGCACGATCTTGCTTTCTAGAGTCTCTAAGACAGCAGGAAATGTGAGTTTGCTGAGAACAAAAGAACGGTGTTTCCTACACATATGGACCATATCTAGTCCAACTCTGCTTCTGAAACTGATACAAAGCACTGGTCCTCTAACATCCAATGCTTGTCTGTTAAGATGAGAAACGTGTGAGCTCTGTGAACGATGTAGTTCGTTTGAGCTGAAAAGTGACTGCCCTTACCTGAAACGAAGTCTTGCTTGTAGGAAGACACAGAGCCTGGGATTTAACTCCTTTACTGAAGGGAAACACACAGCATAGTTCTCATCCATGGTTCACACTCTGCTTTAGAGCGATAAGCACGCTCTTGCTTTCTACAGTCTCTAAGACCGCAGGAAACGTGAGTGTGCTGAGAACAAAAGAAAGTTGTTTCCTACACATACGGACCATATCTAGTCCAAATCTGCTTCTGAAACTGATACAAAGCACTGGTCCTCTAACATCCAATGCTTGTCATTTAAGATGAGAAACGTGTGAGCTTAATGAATGATGTAGTTCCTTTGAACTGAAAATTGACTGAGCTTACCTGACACGAAGTCTTGCTTGTAGTAAGACACAGAGCCCGGGATTTAAGTCCATTTCTGAAGGGAAACACACAGCATAGTTCTCATCCATGGATCACACTCTGCTTTAGAACAAGAAGCACGATCTTGCTTTCTAGAGTCTCTAAGACAGCAGGAAACGTGAGTTTGCTGAGAACAAAAGAACGGTGTTTCCTACACATATGGACCATATCTAGTCCAACTCTGCTTCTGAAACTGATACAAAGCACTGGTCCTCTAACATCCAATGCTTGTCTGTTAAGATGAGAAACGTGTGAGCTCTGTGAACGATGTAGTTCGTTCGAGCTGAAAAGTGACTGCCCTTACCTGAAACGAAGTCTTGCTTGTACGAAGACACAGAGCCTGGGATTTAACTCCTTTTCTGAAGGGAAACACACAGCATAGTTCTCATGGATGGATCACACTCTGCTTTAGAGCGAGAAGCACAGTCTTGCTTTCTAGAGTCTCTAATAAAGCAGGAAATCTGAGTGTGCCCAGAACAAAAGAAGGGTGTTTCCTACACATATGGACCATATGTAGTCCAACTCTTCTTCTGAAACTGAAACAAAGCACTGGTCCGCTAACATCCAATGCTTCTCAATTAAGATGAGAAACGTGTGAATTTCGTGAACGATGTAGTTCGTTTGAGCAGAAAAGTGACTGCCCTTACCTGAAAAGAAGTCTTGCTTTTAGGAAGACTCAGAGCATGGGATTTAACTCCATTTCTGAAGTGAAACACACAGCAGTGTTCTCATCCATTGATCACACTCTGCTTTAGAACAAGAAGCACGATCTTGCTTTCTAGAGTCTCTAAGACAGCAGGAAACGTGAGTTTGCTGAGAACAAAAGAACGTTGTTTCCTACACATACGGACCATATCTAGTCCAACTCTGCTTCTGAAACTGATACAAAGCACTGGTCCTCTAACATCCAATGCTTGTCTGTTAAGATGAGAAACGTGTGAGCTCCGTGAACGATGTAGTTCGTTTGAGCTGAAAAGTGACTGCCCTTACCTGAAACGAAGTCTTGCTTGTAGGAAGACTCAGAGCCTGGGATTTACCTCCATTTCTGAAGGCAAACACACAGCATAGTTCTCATCCATGGATCACACTCGGCTTTAGAAAGAAGCACGCTCTTGCTTTCTAGAGTCTCTAAGACAGCAGGAAACGTGAGTGTGCTGAGAACAAAAGAACGGTGTTTCCTACACATACGGACCTTATTTAGTCCAACTCTTCTTCTGAAACTGATACAAAGCACTGGTCCTCTAACATCCAATGCTTGTCAGTTAAGATGAGAAAGGTGTGAGCTTCGTGAACGATGTAGTTCGTTTGAGCAGAAAACTGACTGCCCCTCCCTGAAACGAAGTCTTGCTTGTAGGAAGACTCAGAGCCTGGGATTTAACTCCATTTCTGAAGTGAAACACACAGCAGTGTTCTCATCCATTGATCACACTCTGCGTTAGAACAAGAAGCATGCTCTTGCTTTCTAGAGTCTCTAAGACAGCAGGAAATCTGAGTGTGCCCAGAACAAAAGAACGTTGTTTCCTACACATAAGGACTATATGTACTCCAAATCTTCTTCTGAAACTGATAGAATGCACTGGTCCTCTAACATCCAATGCTTGTCAGTTAAGATGAGAAAGGTGTGAGCTTCGTGAAAGATGTAGTACGTTTGAGCAGAAAAGTGATTGCCCTTACCTGAAACGAAGTCTTGCTTGTAGGAAGACTCAGAGCCTGGGATTGAACTCCATTTCTGAAGTGAAACACACGACTGTGTTCTCATCCATTGATCACACTCTGCTTTAGAACAAGAAGCACGATCTTGCTTTCTAGATTCTCTAAGACAGTAGGAAACGTGAGTTTGCTGAGAACAAAAGAACGGTGTTTCCTACACATATGGACCATGTCTAGTCCAACTCTGCTTCTGAAACTGATACAAAGCACTGGTCCTCTAACATCCAATGCTTGTCTGTTAAGATGAGAAATGTGTGAGCTCAGTGAACTATTTAGTTCGTTTGAGCTGAAAAGTGACTGCCCTTACCTGAAATGATGTCTTGCTTGTAGGAAGACACAGAGCCTGGGACTTAACTCCTTTTCTGAAGGAAATCACACAGCATAGTTATCATCCATGGTTCACACTCTGCTTTAGATCGAGAAGCAGGCTCTTGCTTTCTACAGTCTCTAAGACAGCAGGAAACGTGAGTGTGCTGAGAACAAAAGAACGGTGTTTCCTACACATACGGACCATATCTAGTCCAACTCTGCTTCTGAAAGTGATACAAATCACTGGTCCTCTAACATCCAATGCTTGTCAGTTAAGATGAGAAACGTGTGAGCTGAGTGAATGATGTAGTTTTTTTGAACTGAAAAGCGACTGCCCTTACCTGAAACGAAGTCTTGCTTGTAGTAAGACACAGAGCCTGGGATTTAAGTCCATTTCTGAAGGGAAACACACAGTATAATTCTCATCGATGGATCACACTCTGCTTTAGAGCGAGAAGCACACTCTTGCTTTCTAGAGTCTCTAATACAGCAGGAAATCTGAGTGTGCCCAGAACAAAAGAAGGGTGTTTCCTACACATGTGGACCATATGTAGTCCAAATCTGCTTCTGAAACTGAAAAAAAGCACTGACCATCTTACATCCAATGCTGTCAGTTAAGATGAGAAACGTGTGAGCTTCGTGAACGATGTAGTTCGTTTGAGCAGAAAAGTGAATGCTCTTACCTGAATTGAAGTCTTGCTTGTAGGAAGACTCAGAGCATGGGATTTAACTCCATTTCTGAAGTAAAACACACAGCAGTGTAATCATCCATTGAAGACACTCTGCTTTAGAGCGAGAAGCATGCTCTTGCTTTCTAAAGTCTCTAAGACAGCAGGAAACGTGAGTGTGCTGAGAACAAAAGAACGGTGTTTCTTACACATACGGACCATATCTAGTCCAACTCTTCTTCTGAAACTGATACAAAGCACTGCTCCTCTAACGTCCAATGCTTGTCTGTTAAGATGAGAAACGTGTGAGCTCCATGAACGATGTAGTTCGTTTGAGCTGAAAAGTGACTGCCCTTACCTGAAACGAAGTCTTGCTTGTAGGAAGACTCAGAGCCTGGGATTTAACTCCATTTCTGAAGTGAAACACACAACTGTGTTCTCATCCATTGATCACACTCTGCTTTAGAACAAGAAGCACGATCTTGCTTTCTAGAGTCTCTAAGACAGCAAGAAATGTGAGTTTGCTGAGAACAAAAGAACGGTGTTTCCTACACATACGGACCATATCTAGTCCAACTCTGCTTCTGAAACTGATACAAAGCACTGGTCCTCTAACATCCAATGCTTGTCTGTTAAGATGAGAAATGTGTGAGCTCAGTGAACTATTTAGTTCGTTTGAGCTGAAAAGTGACTGCCCTTACCTGAAATGATGTCTTGCTTGTAGGAAGACACAGAGCCTGGGACTTAACTCCTTTTCTGAAGGAAAACACACAGCATAGTTATCATCCATGGTTCACACTCTGCTTTAGATCGAGAAGCACGCTCTTGCTTTCTACAGTCTCTAAGACAGCAGGAAACGTGAGTGTGCTGAGAACAAAAGAACGGTGTTTCCTACACATACGGACCATATCTAGTCCAACTCTGCTTCTGAAAGTGATACAAATCACTGGTCCTCTAACATCCAATGCTTGTCAGTTAAGGTGAGAAACGTGTGAGCTGAGTGAATGATGTAGTTTTTTTGAACTGAAAAGCGACTGCCCTTACCTGAAACGAAGTCTTGCTTGTAGTAAGACACAGAGCCTGGGATTTAAGTCCATTTCTGAAGGGAAACACACAGTATAATTCTCATCGATGGATCACACTCTGCTTTAGAGCGAGAAGCACACTCTTGCTTTCTAGAGTCTCTAATACAGCAGGAAATCTGAGAGTGCCCAGAACAAAAGAAGGGTGTTTCCTACACATATGGACCATATGTAGTCCAAATCTGCTTCTGAAACTGAAAAAAAGCACTGACCATCTTACATCCAATGCTTGTCTGTTAAGATGAGAAACGTGTGAGCTCCATGAACGATGTAGTTCGTTTGAGCTGAAAAGTGACTGCCCTTACCTGAAACGAAGTCTTGCTTGTAGGAAGACACAGAGTCTGGGATTTAACTCCATTTCTGAAGTGAAACACACAGCAGTGTTCTCATCCATTGATAACACTATGCTTTAGAACAAGAAGCACGATCTTGCTTTCTAGAATCTCTAAGACAGCAGGAAACGTGAGTTTGCTGAGAACAAAAGAACGGTGTTTCCTACACATATGGACCATATCTAGTGCAACTCTGCTTCTGAAACTGATACAAAGCACTGGTCCTCTAACATCCAATGCTTGTCTGTTAAGATGAGAAATGTGTGAGCTCAGTGAACTATTTAGTTCGTTTGAGCTGAAAAGTGACTGCCCTTACCTGAAATGATGTCTTGCTTGTAGGAAGACACAGAGCCTGGGATTTAACTCCTTTTCTGAAGGGAAACACACAGTATAGTTCTCATCCATGACTCACACTCTGCTTTAGAGCGAGAAGCACGATCTTGCTTTCTAGCGTCTCTAAGACAGCAGGAAACGTGAGTGTGCTGAGAAGAAAAGAACGGTGTTTCCTACACATACGGACCATATCTAGTCCAACTCTGCTTCTGAAACTGATACAAAGCACTGGTCCTCTAACATCCAATGCTTGTCAGTTAAGATGAGAAACGTGTGAGCTGAGTGAATGATGTAGTTCCTTTGAACTGAAAAGCGACTGCCCTTACCTGAAACGAAGTCTTGCTTGTAGTAAGACACAGAGCCTGTGATTTAAGTCCATTTCTGAAGGGAAACACACAGCATAATTCTCATCGATGGATCACACTCTGCTTTAGAGCGAGAAGCACACTCTTGCTTTCTAGAGTCTCTAATACAGCAGGAAATCTGAGTGTGCCCAGAACAAAAGAAGGGTGTTTCCTACACATATGGACCATATGTAGTCCAAATCTGCTTCTGAAACTGAAAAAAAGCACTGGTCCTCTAACATCCAATGCTTGTCTGTTAAGATGAGAAACGTGTGAGCTCCGTGAATGATGTAGTTCGTTTGAGCTGAAAAGTGACTGCCCTTACCTGAAACGAAGTCTTGCTTGTAGGAAGACTCAGAGCCTGGGATTTAATTCCATTTCTGAAGGCAAACACACAGCATAGTTCTCATCCATGGATCACACTCGGCTTTAGAAAGAAGCACGCTCTTGCTTTCTAGAGTCTCTAAGACAGCAGGAAATGTGAGTGTGCTGAGAACAAAAGAACGGTGTTTCCTACACATACGGACCTTATTTAGTCCAACTCTTCTTCTGAAACTGATACAAAGCACTGGTCCTCTAACATCCAATGCTTGTCTGTTAAGATGAGAAACGTGTGAGCTCTGTGAACGATGTAGGTCGTTTGAGCTGAAAAGTGACTGCCCTTACCTGAAACGAAGTCTTGCTTGTAGGAAGACACAGAACCTGGGATTTAACTCCTTTTCTGAAGGGAAACACACAGCATAGTTCTCATCCATGGTTCACACTCTGCTTTAGAGCGAGAAGCACGCTCTTGCTTTCTACATTCTCTAAGACAGCAGGAAACGTGAGTGTGCTGAGAACAAAAGAACGGTGTTTCCTACACATACGGACCATATCTAGTCCAACTCTGCTTCTGAAAGTGATACAAAGCACTGGTCCTCTAACATCCAATGCTTGTCAGTTAAGATGTGAAACGTGTGTGCTTCGTGAACGATGTAGTTCCTTTGAGCAGAAAACTGACTGCCCTTACCTGAAACAAAGTCTTGCTTGTAGGAAGACTCAGAGCCTGGGATTTAACTACATTTCTGAAGTGAAACACACAGCAGTGTTCTCATCCATTGATCACACTCTGCGTTTGAACAAGAAGCATGCTCTTCTTTCTAGATTCTTTAAGACAGCAGGAAACGTGAGTTTGCTGAGAACAAAAGAACGGTGTTTCATACACATACGGACCATATATAGTCGAACTCTGCTTCTGAAACTGATACAAAGCACTGCTCCTCTAACATCCAATGCTTGTCAGTTAAGATGAGAAACGTGTGAGCTGAGTGAATGATGTAGTTCCTTTGAACTGAAAAGCGACTGCCCTTACCTGAAACGAAGTCTTGCTTGTAGTAAGACACAGAGCCTGGGATTTAAGTCCATTTCTGAAGGGAAACACACAGTATAATTCTCCTCGATGGACCACACTCTGCTTTAGAGCGAGAAGCACACTCTTGCTTTCTAGAGTCTCTAATACAGCAGGAAATCTGAGTGTGCCCAGAACAAAAGAAGGGTGTTTCCTACACATATGGACCATATGTAGTCCAAATCTGCTACTGAAACTGAAAAAAAGCACTGACCATCTTACATCCAATGCTTGTCAGTTAAGATGAGAAACGTGTGAGCTTCGTGAACGATGTAGTTGGTTTGAGCAGAAAAGTGACTGCCCTTACCTGAATTGAAGTCTTGCTTGTAGGAAGACTCAGAGCATGGGATTTAACTCCATTTCTGAAGTAAAACACACAGCAGTGTAATCATCCATTGATCACACTCTGCTTTAGAGTGAGAAGCACGCTCTTGCTTTCAAAAGTCTCTAAGACAGCAGGAAACGTGAGTGTGCTGAGAACAAAAGAACGGTGTTTCCTACACATATGGACCATATCAAGTCGAACTCTGCTTCTGAAACTGATACAAAGCACTGTTCCTCTAACATCCAATGCTTGTCTGTTAAGATGAGAAACGTGTGAGCTCTGTGAACGATGTAGTTCGTTTGAGCAGAAAAGTGACTGCCCTTACCTGAATTGAAGTCTTGCTTGTAGGAAGACACAGAGCCTGGGATTTAACTCCTTTTCTGAAGGGAAACACACAGCATAGTTCTCATCCATGGTTCACACTCTGCTTTAAAGCGAGAAGCACGCTCTTGCTTTCTACATTCTCTAAGACAGCAGGAAACGTGAGTGTGCTGAGAACAAAAGAACGGTGTTTCCTACACATACGGACCATATCTAGTCCAACTCTGCTTCTGAAAGTGATACAAAGCACTGGTCCTCTAACATCCAATGCTTGTCATTTAAGATGAGAAACGTGTGAGCTTAATGAATGATGTAGTTCCTTTGAACTGAAAATTGACTGAGCTTACCTGACACGAAGTCTTGCTTGTAGTAAGACACAGAGCCCGGGATTTAAGTCCATTTCTGAAGGGAAACACACAGCATAGTTCTCATCGATGGATCACACTCTGCTTTAGAGCGAGAAGCACACTCTTGCTTTCTAGAGTCTCTAATACAGCAGGAAATCTGAGTGTGCCCAGAACAAAAGAAGGGTGTTTCCTACACATATGGACCATATGTAGTCCAAATCTGCTTCTGAAAGTGAAAAAAAGCACTGGTCCTCTAACATCCAATGCTTGTCTGTTAAGATGAGAAACGTGTGAGCTCTGTGAACGATGTAGTTCGTTTGAGCTGAAAAGTGACTGCCCTTACCTGAAACGAAGTCTTGCTTGTAGGAAGACTCAGAGCCTGGGATTTAATTCCATTTCTGAAGGCAAACACACAGCATAGTTCTCATCCATGGATCACACTCGGCTTTAGAAAGAAGCACGCTCTTGCTTTCTAGAGTCTCTAAGACAGCAGGAAACGTGAGTGTGCTGAGAACAAAAGAACGGTGTTTCCTACACATACGGACCTTATTTAGTCCAACTCTTCTTCTGAAACTGATACAAAGCACTGGTCCTCTAACATCCAATGCTTGTAAGTTAAGATGAGAAAGGTGTGAGCTTCGTGAACGATGAAGTTCGTTTGAGCAGAAAACTGACTGCCCTTCCCTGAAACGAAGTCTTGCTTGTAGGAAGACTCAGAGCCTGGGATTTAACTCCATTTCTGAAGTGAAACACACAGCAGTGTTCTCATCCATTGATCACACTCTGCTTTAGAACAAGAAGCACGATCTTGCTTTCTAGAGTCTCTAAGACAGCAGGAAACGTGAGTTTGCTGAGAACAAAAGAATGGTGTTTCCTACACATATGGACCATATCTAGTCCAACTCTGCTTCTGAAACTGATACAAAGCACTGGTCCTCTAACATCCAATGCTTGTCTGTTAAGATGAGAAACGTGTGTGCTCTGTGAACGATGTAGTTCGTTTGACCTGAAAAGTCACTGCCCTTACCTGAAACGAAGTCTTGCTTGTAGGAAGACTCAGAGCCTGGGATTTAATTCCATTTCTGAAGGCAAACACACAGCATAGTTCTCATCCATGGATCACACTCTGCTTTAGAAAGAAGCACGCTCTTGCTTTCTAGAGTCTCTAAGACAGCAGGAAACGTGAGTGTGCTGAGAACAAAAGAACGGTGTTTCCCACACATACGGACCTTATTTAGTCCAACTCTTCCTCTGAAACTGATACAAAGCACTGGTCCTCTAACATCCAATGCTTGTCAGTTAAGATGAGAGTGGTGTCAGCTTCGTGATCGATGTAGTTCGTTTGAGCAGAAAACTGACTGCCATTACCTGAAACGAAGGCTTGCATGTAGGAAGACTCAGAGCCTGGGATTTAACTCCATTTCTGAAGTGAAACACACAGCAGTGTTCTCATCCATTGATCAAACTCTGCGTTAGAACAAGAAGCATGCTCTTGCTTTCTAGAGTCTCTAAGACAGCAGGAAATCTGAGTGTGCCCATAACAAAAGAACGGTGTTTCCTACACATACGGACCATATCTAGTCCAACTCTTCCTCTGAATCTGAAACAAAGCACTGGTCCTCTAACATCCAATGCTTCTCAATTAAGATGAGAAACGTGTGAATTTCGTGAACGATGTAGTTCCTTTCAGCAGAAAAGTGACTGCCCATACCTGAAACGAAGTCTTGCTTGTAGGAAGACTCAGAGCCTGGGATTTAACTCCATTTCTGAAGTGAAACACACAGCAGTGTTCTCATCCATTGATCACACTCTGCTTTAGAACAAGAAGCACGATCTTGCTTTCTAGAGTCTCTAAGACAGCAGGAAACGTGAGTTTGCTGAGAACAAAAGAACGGTGTTTCCTACACATATGGACCATATCTAGTCCAACTCTGCTTCTGAAACTGATACAAAGCACTGGTCCTCTAACATCCAATGCTTGTCTGTTAAGATGAGAAACGTGTGAGCTCTGTGAACGATGTAGTTCGTTTGAGCTGAAAAGTGACTGCCCTTACCTGAAACGAATTCTTGCTTGTAGGAAGACACAGAGCCTGGGATTTAACTCCTTTTCTGAAGGGAAACACACAGCATAGTTCTCATCCATGGTTCACACTCTGCTTTAAAGCGAGAAGCACGCTCTTGCTTTCTACAGTCTCTAAGACAGCAGGAAACGTGAGAGTGCTGAGAACAAAAGAACGGTGTTTCCTACACATACGGACGATATCTAGTCCAACTCTGCTTCTGAAACTGATACAAAGCACTGGTGCTCTAACATCCAATGCTTGTCATTTAAGATGAGAAACGTGTGAGCTTAATGAATGATGTAGTTCCTTTGAACTGAAAATTGACTGAGCTTACCTGACACGAAGTCTTGCTTGTAGTAAGACACAGAGCCCGGGATTTAAGTCCATTTCTGAAGGGAAACACACAGCATAGTTCCCATCGATGGATCACACTCTGCTTTAGAGCGAGAAGCACACTCTTGCTTTCTAGAGTCTCTAATACAGCAGGAAATCTGAGTGTGCCCAGAACAAAAGAAGGGTGTTTCCTACACATATGGTCCATATGTAGTCCAAATCTGCTTCTGAAAGTGAAAAAAAGCACTGACCATCTTACATACAATTCTTGTCAGTTAAGATGTGAAACGTGTGAGCTTCGTGAACGATGTAGTTGGTTTGAGCAGAAAAGTGACTGCCCTTACCTGAATTGAAGTCTTGCTTGTAGGAAGACTCAGAGCATGGGATTTAACTCCATTTCTGAAGTGAAACACACAGCAGTTTACTCATCCATTGATCACACTATGCTTTAGAACAAGAAGCACGATCTTGCTTTCTAGAGTCTCTAAGACAGCAGGAAATGTGAGTTTGCTGAGAACAAAAGAACGGTGTTTCCTACACATATGGACCATATCTAGTCCAACTCTGCTTCTGAAACTGATACAAAGCACTGGTCCTCTAACATCCAATGCTTGTCTGTTAAGATGAGAAACGTGTGAGCTCTGTGAACGATGTAGTTCGTTTGAGCTGAAAAGTGACTGCCCTTACCTGAAACAAAGTCTTGCTTGTAGGAAGACACAGAGCCTGGGATTTAACTCCTTTTCTGAAGGGAAACACACAGCATAGTTCTCATCCATGGTTCACACTCTGCTTTAGAGCGAGAAGCACGCTCTTGCTTTCTACAGTCTCTAAGACAGCAGGAAACGTGAGTGTGCTGAGAACAAAAGAAAGGTGTTTCCTACACATACGGACCATATCTAGTCCAAATCTGCTTCTAAAACTGATACAAAGCACTGGTCCTCTAACATCCAATGCTTGTCATTTAAGATGAGAAACGTGTGAGCTTAATGAATGATGTAGTTCCTTTGAACTGAAAATTGACTGAGCTTACCTGACACGAAGTCTTGCTTGTAGTAAGACACAGAGCCCGGGATTTAAGTCCATTTCTGAAGGGAAACACACAGCATAGTTCTCATCCATGGATCACACTCGGCTTTAGAAAGAAGCACGCTCTTGCTTTCTAGAGTCTCTAAGACAGCAGGAAACGTGAGTGTGCTGAGAACAAAAGAACGGTGTTTCCTACACATACGGACCTTATTTAGTCCAACTCTTCTTCTGAAACTGATACAAAGCACTGGTCCTCTAACATCCAATGCTTGTCAGTTAAGATGAGAAAGGTGTGAGCATCGTGAACGATGTAGTTCGTTTGAGCAGAAAACTGACTGCCCTTCCCTGAAACGAAGTCTTGCTTGTAGGAAGACTCAGAGCCTGGGATTTAACTCCATTTCTGAAGTGAAACACACAGCAGTGTTCTCATCCATTGATCACACTCTGCGTTAGAACAAGAAGCATGCTCTTGCTTTCTAGAGTCTCTAAGACAGCAGGAAATCTGAGTGTGCCCAGAACAAAAGAACGTTGTTTCCTACACATAAGGACTATATGTACTCCAAATCTTCTTCTGAAACTGATAGAATGCACTGGTCCTCTAACATCCAATGCTTGTCAGTTAAGATGAGAAACGTGTGAGCTTCGTGAAAGATGTAGTTCGTTTGAGCAGAAAAGTGATTGCCCTTACCTGAAACGAAGTCTTGCTTGTAGGAAGACTCAGAGCCTGGGATTTAACTCCATTTCTGAAGTGAAACACACAACTGTGTTCTCATCCATTGATCACACTCTGCTTTAGAACAAGAAGCACGATCTTGCTTTCTAGAATCTCTAAGACAGCAGGAAATGTGAGTTTGCTGAGAACAAAAGAACGGTGTTTCCTACACATACGGACCATATCTAGTCCAACTCTGCTTCTGAAACTGATACAAAGCACTGGTCCTCTAACATCCAATGCTTGTCTGTTAAGATGAGAAATGTGTGAGCTCAGTGAACTATTTAGTTCGTTTGAGCTGAAAAGTGACTGCCCTTACCTGAAATGATGTCTTGCTTGTAGGAAGACACAGAGCCTGGGACATAACTCCTTTTCTGAAGGAAAACACACAGCATAGTTATCATCCATGGTTCACACTCTGCTTTAGATCGAGAAGCACGCTCTTGCCTTCTACAGTCTCTAAGACAGCAGGAAACGTGAGTGTGCTGAGAACAAAAGAACGGTGTTTCCTACACATACGGACCATATCTAGTCCAACTCTGCTTCTGAAAGTGATACAAATCACTGGTCCTCTAACATCCAATGCTTGTCAGTTAAGGTGAGAAACGTGTGAGCTGAGTGAATGATGTAGTTTTTTTGAACTGAAAAGCGACTGCCCTTACCTGAAACGAAGTCTTGCTTGTAGTAAGACACAGAGCCTGGGATTTAAGTCCATTTCTGAAGGGAAACACACAGTATAATTCTCATCGATGGATCACACTCTGCTTTAGAGCAAGAAGCACACTCTTGCTTTCTAGAGTCTCTAATACAGCAGGAAATCTGAGAGTGCCCAGAACAAAAGAAGGGTGTTTCCTACACATATGGACCATATGTAGTCCAAATCTGCTTCTGAAACTGAAAAAAAGCACTGACCATCTTACATCCAATGCTTGTCTGTTAAGATGAGAAACGTGTGAGCTCCATGAACGATGTAGTTCGTTTGAGCTGAAAAGTGACTGCCCTTACCTGAAACGAAGTCTTGCTTGTAGGAAGACACAGAGTCTGGGATTTAACTCCATTTCTGAAGTGAAACACACAGCAGTGTTCTCATCCACTGATAACACTATGCTTTAGAACAAGAAGCACGATCTTGCTTTCTAGAATCTCTAAGACAGCAGGAAACGTGAGTTTGCTGAGAACAAAAGAACGGTGTTTCCTACACATATGGACCATATCTAGTGCAACTCTGCTTCTGAAACTGATACAAAGCACTGGTCCTCTAACATCCAATGCTTGTCTGTTAAGATGAGAAATGTGTGAGCTCAATGAACTATTTAGTTCGTTTGAGCTGAAAAGTGACTGCCCTTACCTGAAATGATGTCTTGCTTGTAGGAAGACACAGAGCCTGGGATTTAACTCCTTTTCTGAAGGGAAACACACAGTATAGTTCTCATCCATGACTCACACTCTGCTTTAGAGCGAGAAGCACGATCTTGCTTTCTACAGTCTCTAAGACAGCAGGAAACGTGAGTGTGCTGAGAACAAAAGAACGGTGTTTCCTACACATACGGACCATATCTAGTCCAACTCTGCTTCTGAAACTGATACAAAGCACTGGTCCTCTAACATCCAATGCTTGTCAGTTAAGATGAGAAACGTGTGAGCTGAGTGAATGATGTAGTTCCTTTGAACTGAAAAGTGACTGCCCTTACCTGAAACGAAGTCTTGCTTGTAGTAAGACACAGAGCCTGTGATTTAAGTCCATTTCTGAAGGGAAACACACAGCATAATTCTCATCGATGGATCACACTCTGCTTTAGAGCGAGAAGCACACTCTTGCTTTCTAGAGTCTCTAATACAGCAGGAAATCTGAGTGTGCCCAGAACAAAAGCAGGGTGTTTCCTACACATATGGACCATATGTAGTCCAAATCTGCTTCTGAAACTGAAAAAAAGCACTGACCATCTTACATCCAATGCTTGTCTGTTAAGATGAGAAACGTGTGAGCTCTGTGAACGATGTAGTTCGTTCGAGCTGAAAAGTGACTGCCCTTACCTGAAACGAAGTCTTGCTTGTAGGAAGACACAGAGCCTGGGATTTAACTCCTTTTCTGAAGGGAAACACACAGCATAGTTCTCATCCATGGATCACACTCGGCTTTAGAAAGAAGCACGCTCTTGCTTTCTAGAGTCTCTAAGACAGCAGGAAACGTGAGTGTGCTGAGAACAAAAGAACGGTGTTTCCTACACATACGGACCTTATTTAGTCCAACTCTTCTTCTGAAACTGATACAAAGCACTGGTCCTCTAACATCCAATGCTTGTCAGTTAAGATGAGAAAGTTGTGAGCGTCGTGAACGATGTAGTTCGTTTGAGCAGAAAACTGACTGCCCCTCCCTGAAACGAAGTCTTGCTTGTAGGAAGACTCAGAGCCTGGGATTTAACTCCATTTCTGAAGTGAAACACAGAGCAGTGTTCTCATCCATTGATCACACTCTGCGTTAGAACAAGAAGCATGCTCTTGCTTTCTAGAGTCTCTAAGACAGCAGGAAATCTGAGTGTGCCCAGAACAAAAGAACGTTGTTTCCTACACTTAAGGACTATATGTACTCCAAATCTTCTTCTGAAACTGATAGAATGCACTGGTCCTCTAACATCCAATGCTTGTCAGTTAAGATGAGAAAGGTGTGAGCTTCGTGAAAGATGTAGTTCGTTTGAGCAGAAAAGTGATTGCCCTTACCTGAAATGAAGTCTTGCTTGTAGGAAGACTCAGAGCCTGGGATTGAACTCCATTTCTGAAGTGAAACACACAACTGTGTTCTCATCCATTGATCACACTCTGCTTTAGAACAAGAAGCACGATCTTGCTTTCTAGAGTCTCTAAGACAGCAGGAAACGTGAGTTTGCTGAGAACAAAAGAACGGTGTTTCCTACACATATGGACCATATCTAGTCCAACTCTGCTTCTGAAACTGATACAAAGCACTGGTCCTCTAACATCCAATGCTTGTCTGTTAAGATGAGAAATGTGTGAGCTCAGTGAACTATTTAGTTCGTTTGAGCTGAAAAGTGACTGCCATTACCTGAAACGAAGGCTTGCATGTAGGAAGACTCAGAGCCTGGGATTTAACTCCATTTCTGAAGTGAAACACACAGCAGTGTTCTCATCCATTGATCAAACTCTGCGTTAGAACAAGAAGCATGCTCTTGCTTTATAGAGTCTCTAAGACAGCAGGAAATCTGAGTGTGCCCATAACAAAAGAACGGTGTTTCCTACACATACGGACCATATCTAGTCCAACTCTTCCTCTGAATCTGAAACAAAGCACTGGTCCTCTAACATCCAATGCTTCTCAATTAAGATGAGAAACGTGTGAATTTCGTGAACGATGTAGTTCCTTTCAGCAGAAAAGTGACTGCCCATACCTGAAACGAAGTCTTGCTTGTAGGAAGACTCAGAGCCTGGGATTTAACTCCATTTCTGAAGTGAAACACACAGCAGTGTTCTCATCCATTGATCACACTCTGCTTTAGAACAAGAAGCACGATCTTGCTTTCTAGAGTCTCTAAGACAGCAGGAAACGTGAGTTTGCTGAGAACAAAAGAACGGTGTTTACTACACATATGGACCATATCTAGTCGAACTCTGCTTCTGAAACTGATACAAAGCACTGGTCCTCTAACATCCAATGCTTGTCTGTTAAGATGAGAAACGTGTGAGCTCTGTGAACGATGTAGTTCGTTTGAGCTGAAAAGTGACTGCCCTTACCTGAAACAAAGTCTTGCTTGTAGGAAGACACAGAGCCTGGGATTTAACTCCTTTTCTGAAGGGAAACACACAGCATAGTTCTCATCCATGGTTCACACTCTGCTTTAAAGCGAGAAGCACGCTCTTGCTTTCTACAGTCTCTAAGACAGCAGGAAACGTGAGTGTGCTGAGAACAAAAGAACGGTGTTTCCTACACATACGGACCATATCTAGTCCAACTCTGCTTCTGAAAGTGATACAAAGCACTGGTCCTCTAACATCCAATGCTTGTCATTTAAGATGAGAAACGTGTGAGCTTAATGAATGATGTAGTTCCTTTGAACTGAAAATTGACTGAGCTTACCTGACACGAAGTCTTGCTTGTAGTAAGACACAGAGCCCGGGATTTAAGTCCATTTCTGAAGGGAAACACACAGCATAGTTCTCATCGATGGATCACACTCTGCTTTAGAGCGAGAAGCACACTCTTGCTTTCTAGAGTCTCTAATACAGCAGGAAATCTGAGTGTGCCCAGAACAAAAGAAGGGTGTTTCCTACACATATGGACCATATGTAGTCAAAATCTGCTTCTGGAAGTGAAAAAAAGCACTGACCATGTTACATACAATTCTTGTCAGTTAAGATGAGAAACGTGTGAGCTTCGTGAACGATGTAGTTCGTTTGATCAGAAAACTGACTGCCCTTCCCTGAAACGAAGTCTTGCTTGTAGGAAGACTCAGAGCATGGGATGTAACTCCATTTCTAAAGTGAAACACACAGCAGTGTTCTCATCTATTGATCACACTATGCTTTAGAACAAGAAGCACGATCTTGCTTTCTAGAGTCTCTAAGACAGCAGGAAATGTGAGTTTGCTGAGAACAAAAGAACGGTATTTCCTACACATATGGACCATATCTAGTCCAACTCTGCTTCTGAAACTGATACAAAGCACTGGTCCTCTAACATCCAATGCTTGTCTGTTAAGATGAGAAACGTGTGAGCTCTGTGAACGATGTAGTTCGTTTGAGCAGAAAAGTGACTGCCCTTACCTGAAACGAAGTCTTGCTTGTAGGAAGACTCAGAGCCTGGGATTTAACTCCATTTCTGAAGTGAAACACACAGCAGTGTTCTCATCCATTGATCACACTCTGCTTTAGAACAAGAAGCACGATCTTGCTTTCTAGACTCTCTAAGACAGAAGGAAACGTGAGTTTGCTGAGAACAAAAGAACGTTGTTTCCTACACATATGGACCATATCTAGTCCAACTCTGCTTCTGAAACTGATACAAAGCACTGGTCCTCTAACATCTAATGCTTGTCTGTTAAGATGAGAAACGTGTGAGCTCCGTGAACGATGTAGTTCGTTTGAGCTGAAAAGTGACTGCCCTTACCTGAAACGAAGTCTTGCTTGTAGGAAGACTCAGAGCCTGGGATTTAATTCCATTTCTGAAGGCAAACACACAGCATAGTTCTCATCCATGGATCACACTCGGCTTTAGAAAGAAGCACGCTCTTGCTTTCTAGAGTCTCTAAGACAGCAGGAAACGTGAGTGTGCTGAGAATAAAAGAACGGTGTTTCCTACACATACGGACCTTATTTAGTCCAACTCTTCTTCTGAAACTGCTACAAAGCACTGGTCCTCTAACATCCAATGCTTGTCAGTTAATATGAGAAAGGTGTGAGCTTCGTGAACGATGTAGTTCGTTTGAGCAGAAAACTGACTGCCCTTCCCTGAAACGAAGTCTTGCTTGTAGGAAGACTCAGAGCCTGGGATTTAACTCCATTTCTGAAGTGAAACACACAGCAGTGTTCTCATCCATTGATCACACTCTGCTTTAGAACAAGAAGCACGATCTTGCTTTCTAGAGTCTCTAAGACAGCAGGAAACGTGAGTTTGCTGAGAACAAATGAACGGTGTTTCCTACACATATGGACCATATCTAGTCGAACTCTGCTTCTGAAACTGATACAAAGCACTGGTCCTCTAACATCCAATGCTTGTCTGTTAAGATGAGAAACGTGTGAGCTCTGTGAACGATGTAGTTCGTTTGAGCTGAAAAGTGACTGCCCTTACCTGAAACGAAGTCTTGCTTGTAGGAAGACACAGAGCCTTGGATTTAACTCCTTTTCTGAAGGGGAACACACAGCATAGTTCTCATCCATGGTTCACACTCTGCTTTAAAGCGAGAAGCACGCTCTTGCTTTCTACTGTCTCTAAGACAGCAGGAAACGTGAGTGTGCTGAGAACAAAAGAACGGTGTTTCCTACACATACGGACCATATCTAGTCCAACTCTGCTTCTGAAACTGATACAAAGCACTGGTGCTCTAACATCCAATGCTTGTCATTTAAGATGAGAAACGTGTGAGCTTAATGAATGATGTAGTTCCTTTGAACTGAAAATTGACTGAGCTTACCTGACACGAAGTCTTGCTTGTAGTAAGACACAGAGCCCGGGATTTAAGTCCATTTCTGAAGGGAAACACACAGCATAGTTCCCATCGATGGATCACACTCTGCTTTAGAGCGAGAAGCACACTCTTGCTTTCTAGAGTCTCTAATACAGCAGGAAATCTGAGTGTGCCCAGAACAAAAGAAGGGTGTTTCCTACACATATGGTCCATATGTAGTCCAAATCTGCTTCTGAAAGTGAAAAAAAGCACTGACCATCTTACATACAATTCTTGTCAGTTAAGATGTGAAACGTGTGAGCTTCGTGAACGATGTAGTTGGTTTGAGCAGAAAAGTGACTGCCCTTACCTGAATTGAAGTCTTGCTTGTAGGAAGACTCAGAGCATGGGATTTAACTCCATTTCTGAAGTGAAACACACAGCAGTTTACTCATCCATTGATCACACTATGCTTTAGAACAAGAAGCACGATCTTGCTTTCTAGAGTCTCTAAGACAGCAGGAAATGTGAGTTTGCTGAGAACAAAAGAACGGTGTTTCCTACACATATGGACCATATCTAGTCCAACTCTGCTTCTGAAACTGATACAAAGCACTGGTCCTCTAACATCCAATGCTTGTCTGTTAAGATGAGAAACGTGTGAGCTCTGTGAACGATGTAGTTCGTTTGAGCTGAAAAGTGACTGCCCTTACCTGAAACAAAGTCTTGCTTGTAGGAAGACACAGAGCCTGGGATTTAACTCCTTTTCTGAAGGGAAACACACAGCATAGTTCTCATCCATGGTTCACACTCTGCTTTAGAGCGAGAAGCACGCTCTTGCTTTCTACAGTCTCTAAGACAGCAGGAAACGTGAGTGTGCTGAGAACAAAAGAAAGGTGTTTCCTACACATACGGACCATATCTAGTCCAAATCTGCTTCTAAAACTGATACAAAGCACTGGTCCTCTAACATCCAATGCTTGTCATTTAAGATGAGAAACGTGTGAGCTTAATGAATGATGTAGTTCCTTTGAACTGAAAATTGACTGAGCTTACCTGACACGAAGTCTTGCTTGTAGTAAGACACAGAGCCCGGGATTTAAGTCCATTTCTGAAGGGAAACACACAGCATAGTTCTCATCCATGGATCACACTCGGCTTTAGAAAGAAGCACGCTCTTGCTTTCTAGAGTCTCTAAGACAGCAGGAAACGTGAGTGTGCTGAGAACAAAAGAACGGTGTTTCCTACACATACGGACCTTATTTAGTCCAACTCTTCTTCTGAAACTGATACAAAGCACTGGTCCTCTAACATCCAATGCTTGTCAGTTAAGATGAGAAAGGTGTGAGCATCGTGAACGATGTAGTTCGTTTGAGCAGAAACCTGACTGCCCTTCCCTGAAACGAAGTCTTGCTTGTAGGAAGACTCAGAGCCTGGGATTTAACTCCATTTCTGAAGTGAAACACACAGCAGTGTTCTCATCCATTGATCACACTCTGCGTTAGAACAAGAAGCATGCTCTTGCTTTCTAGAGTCTCTAAGACAGCAGGAAATCTGAGTGTGCCCAGAACAAAAGAACGTTGTTTCCTACACATAAGGACTATATGTACTCCAAATCTTCTTCTGAAACTGATAGAATGCACTGGTCCTCTAACATCCAATGCTTGTCAGTTAAGATGAGAAACGTGTGAGCTTCGTGAAAGATGTAGTTCGTTTGAGCAGAAAAGTGATTGCCCTTACCTGAAACGAAGTCTTGCTTGTAGGAAGACTCAGAGCCTGGGATTTAACTCCATTTCTGAAGTGAAACACACAACTGTGTTCTCATCCATTGATCACACTCTGCTTTAGAACAAGAAGCACGATCTTGCTTTCTAGAGTCTCTAAGACAGCAGGAAATGTGAGTTTGCTGAGAACAAAAGAACGGTGTTTCCTACACATACGGACCATATCTAGTCCAACTCTGCTTCTGAAACTGATACAAAGCACTGGTCCTCTAACATCCAATGCTTGTCTGTTAAGATGAGAAATGTGTGAGCTCAGTGAACTATTTAGTTCGTTTGAGCTGAAAAGTGACTGCCCTTACCTGAAATGATGTCTTGCTTGTAGGAAGACACAGAGCCTGGGACTTAACTCCTTTTCTGAAGGAAAACACACAGCATAGTTATCATCCATGGTTCACACTCTGCTTTAGATCGAGAAGCACGCTCTTGCCTTCTACAGTCTCTAAGACAGCAGGAAACGTGAGTGTGCTGAGAACAAAAGAACGGTGTTTCCTACACATACGGACCATATCTAGTCCAACTCTGCTTCTGAAAGTGATACAAATCACTGGTCCTCTAACATCCAATGCTTGTCAGTTAAGGTGAGAAACGTGTGAGCTGAGTGAATGATGTAGTTTTTTTGAACTGAAAAGCGACTGCCCTTACCTGAAACGAAGTCTTGCTTGTAGTAAGACACAGAGCCTGGGATTTAAGTCCATTTCTGAAGGGAAACACACAGTATAATTCTCATCGATGGATCACACTCTGCTTTAGAGCAAGAAGCACACTCTTGCTTTCTAGAGTCTCTAATACAGCAGGAAATCTGAGAGTGCCCAGAACAAAAGAAGGGTGTTTCCTACACATATGGACCATATGTAGTCCAAATCTGCTTCTGAAACTGAAAAAAAGCACTGACCATCTTACATCCAATGCTTGTCTGTTAAGATGAGAAACGTGTGAGCTCCATGAACGATGTAGTTCGTTTGAGCTGAAAAGTGACTGCCCTTACCTGAAACGAAGTCTTGCTTGTAGGAAGACACAGAGTCTGGGATTTAACTCCATTTCTGAAGTGAAACACACAGCAGTGTTCTCATCCATTGATAACACTATGCTTTAGAACAAGAAGCACAATCTTGCTTTCTAGAATCTCTAAGACAGCAGGAAACGTGAGTTTGCTGAGAACAAAAGAACGGTGTTTCCTACACATATGGACCATATCTAGTGCAACTCTGCTTCTGAAACTGATACAAAGCACTGGTCCTCTAACATCCAATGCTTGTCTGTTAAGATGAGAAATGTGTGAGCTCAGTGAACTATTTAGTTCGTTTGAGCTGAAAAGTGACTGCCCTTACCTGAAATGATGTCTTGCTTGTAGGAAGACACAGAGCCTGGGATTTAACTCCTTTTCTGAAGGGAAACACACAGTATAGTTCTCATCCATGACTCACACTCTGCTTTAGAGCGAGAAGCACGATCTTGCTTTCTACAGTCTCTAAGACAGCAGGAAACGTGAGTGTGCTGAGAACAAAAGAACGGTGTTTCCTACACATACGGACCATATCTAGTCCAACTCTGCTTCTGAAACTGATACAAAGCACTGGTCCTCTAACATCCAATGCTTGTCAGTTAAGATGAGAAACGTGTGAGCTGAGTGAATGATGTAGTTCCTTTGAACTGAAAAGTGACTGCCCTTACCTGAAACGAAGTCTTGCTTGTAGTAAGACACAGAGCCTGTGATTTAAGTCCATTTCTGAAGGGAAACACACAGCATAATTCTCATCGATGGATCACACTCTGCTTTAGAGCGAGAAGCACACTCTTGCTTTCTAGAGTATCTAATACAGCAGGAAATCTGAGTGTGCCCAGAACAAAAGCAGGGTGTTTCCTACACATATGGACCATATGTAGTCCAAATCTGCTTCTGAAACTGAAAAAAAGCACTGACCATCTTACATCCAATGCTTGTCAGTTAAGATGAGAAACGTGTGAGCTTTGTGAACGATGTAGTTCGTTTGAGCAGAAAAGTGACTGCCCTTACCTGAATTGAAGTCTTGCTTGTAGGAAGACTCAGAGCATGGGATTTAACTCCATTTCTGAAGTAAAACACACAGCAGTGTTCTCATCCATTGATCACACTCTGCTTTAGAACAAGAAGCACGATCTTGCTTTCTAGAGTCTCTAAGACAGCAGGAAACGTGAGTTTGCTGAGAACAAAAGAACGGTGTTTCCTACACATATGGACCATATCTAGTCGAACTCTGCTTCTGAAACTGATACAAAGCACTGGTCCTCTAACATCCAATGCTTGTCTGTTAAGATGAGAAACGTGTGAGCTCTGTGAACGATGTAGTTCGTTCGAGCTGAAAAGTGACTGCCCTTACCTGAAACGAAGTCTTGCTTGTAGGAAGACACAGAGCCTGGGATTTAACTCCTTTTCTGAAGGGAAACACACAGCATAGTTCTCATGGATGGATCACACTCTGCTTTAGAGCGAGAAGCACAGTCTTGCTTTCTAGAGTCTCTAATAAAGCAGGAAATCTGAGTGTGCCCAGAACAAAAGAAGGGTGTTTCCTACACATATGGACCATATGTAGTCCAACTCTTCTTCTGAAACTGAAACAAAGCACTGGTCCGCTAACATCCAATGCTTCTCAATTAAGATGAGAAACGTGTGAATTTCGTGAACGATGTAGTTCGTTTGAGCAGAAAAGTGACTGCCCTTACCTGAGAAGACGTCTTGCTTTTAGGAAGACTCAGAGCATGGGATTTAACTCCATTTCTGAAGTGAAACACACAGCAGTGTTCTCATCCATTGATCACACTCTGCTTTAGAACAAGAAGCACGATCTTGCTTTCTAGAGTCTCTAAGACAGCAGGAAACGTGAGTTTGCTGAGAACAAAAGAACGTTGTTTCCTACACATACGGACCATATCTAGTCCAACTCTGCTTCTGAAACTGATACAAAGCACTTTTCCTTTAACATCCAATGCTTGTCTGTTAAGATGAGAAACGTGTGAGCTCCGTGAACGATGTACTGCGTTTGAGCTGAAAAGTGACTGCCCTTACCTGAAACGAAGTCTTGCTTGTAGGAAGACTCAGAGCCTGGGATTTACCTCCATTTCTGAAGGCAAACACACAGCATAGTTCTCATCCATGGATCACACTCGGCTTTAGAAAGAAGCACGCTCTTGCTTTCTAGAGTCTCTAAGACAGCAGGAAACGTGAGTGTGCTGAGAACAAAAGAACGGTGTTTCCTACACATACGGACCTTATTTAGTCCAACTCTTCTTCTGAAACTGATACAAAGCACTGGTCCTCTAACATCCAATGCTTGTCAGTTAAGATGAGAAAGGTGTGAGCTTCGTGAACGATGTAGTTCGTTTGAGCAGAAAACTGACTGCCCCTCCCTGAAACAAAGTCTTGCTTGTAGGAAGACTCAGAGCCTGGGATTTAACTCCATTTCTGAAGTGAAACACACAGCAGTGTTCTCATCCATTGATCACACTCTGCGTTAGAACAAGAAGCATGCTCTTGCTTTCTAGAGTCTCTAAGACAGCAGGAAATCTGAGTGTGCCCAGAACAAAAGAACGTTGTTTCCTACACATAAGGACTATATGTACTCCAAATCTTCTTCTGAAACTGATAGAATGCACTGGTCCTCTAACATCCAATGCTTGTCAGTTAAGATGAGAAAGGTGTGAGCTCAGTGAACTATTTAGATCGTTTGAGCTGAAAAGTGACTGCCCTTACCTGAAATGATGTCTTGCTTGTAGGAAGACACAGAGCCTGGGACTTAACTCCTTTTCTGAAGGAAATCACACAGCATAGTTATCATCCATGGTTCACACTCTGCTTTAGATCGAGAAGCACGCTCTTGCTTTCTACAGTCTCTAAGACAGCAGGAAACGTGAGTGTGCTGAGAACAAAAGAACGGTGTTTCCTACACATACGGACCATATCTAGTCCAACTCTGCTTCTGAAAGTGATACAAATCACTGGTCCTCTAACATCCAATGCTTGTCAGTTAAGATGAGAAACGTGTGAGCTGAGTGAATGATGTAGTTTTTTTGAACTGAAAAGCGACTGCCCTTACCTGAAACGAAGTCTTGCTGGTAGTAAGACACAGAGCCTGGGATTTAAGTCCATTTCTGAAGGGAAACACACAGTATAATTCTCATCGATGGATCACACTCTGCTTTAGAGCGAGAAGCACACTCTTGCTTTCTAGAGTCTCTAATACAGCAGGAAATCTGAGTGTGCCCAGAACAAAAGAAGGGTGTTTCCTACACATGTGGACCATATGTAGTCCAAATCTGCTTCTGAAACTGAAAAAAAGCACTGACCATCTTACATCCAATGCTGTCAGTTAAGATGAGAAACGTGTGAGCTTCGTGAACGATGTAGTTCGTTTGAGCAGAAAAGTGAATGCTCTTACCTGAATTGAAGTCTTGCTTGTAGGAAGACTCAGAGCATGGGATTTAACTCCATTTCTGAAGTAAAACACACAGCAGTGTAATCATCCATTGAAGACACTCTGCTTTAGAGCGAGAAGCATGCTCTTGCTTTCTAAAGTCTCTAAGACAGCAGGAAACGTGAGTGTGCTGAGAACAAAAGAACGGTGTTTCTTACACATACGGACCATATCTAGTCCAACTCTTCTTCTGAAACTGATACAAAGCACTGCTCCTCTAACGTCCAATGCTTGTCTGTTAAGATGAGAAACGTGTGAGCTCCATGAACGATGTAGTTCGTTTGAGCTGAAAAGTGACTGCCCTTACCTGAAACGAAGTCTTGCTTGTAGGAAGACTCAGAGCCTGGGATTTAACTCCATTTCTGAAGTGAAACACACAACTGTGTTCTCATCCATTGATCACACTCGGCTTTAGAACAAGAAGCACGATCTTGCTTTCTAGAGTCTCTAAGACAGCAGGAAATGTGAGTTTGCTGAAAACAAAAGAACGGTGTTTCCTACACATACGGACCATATCTAGTCCAACTCTGCTTCTGAAACTGATACAAAGCACTGGTCCTCTAACATCCAATGCTTGTCTGTTAAGATGAGAAATGTGTGAGCTCAGTGAACTATTTAGTTGTTTGAGCTGAAAAGTGACTGCCCTTACCTGAAATGATGTCTTGCTTGTAGGAAGACACAGAGCCTGGGACTTAACTCCTTTTCTGAAGGAAATCACACAGCATAGTTATCATCCATGGTTCACACTCTGCTTTAGATCGAGAAGCACGCTCTTGCTTTCTACAGTCTCTAAGACAGCAGGAAACGTGAGTGTGCTGAGAACAAAAGAACGGTGTTTCCTACACATACGGACCATATCTAGTCCAACTCTGCTTCTGAAAGTGATACAAATCACTGGTCCTCTAACATCCAATGCTTGTCAGTTAAGATGAGAAACGTGTGAGCTGAGTGAATGATGTAGTTTTTTTGAACTGAAAAGCGACTGCCCTTACCTGAAACGAAGTCTTGCTTGTAGTAAGACACAGAGCCTGGGATTTAAGTCCATTTCTGAAGGGAAATACACAGTATAATTCTCATCGATGGATCACACTCTGCTTTAGAGCAAGAAGCACACTCTTGCTTTCTAGAGTCTCTAATACAGCAGGAAATCTGAGTGTGCCCAGAACAAAAGAAGGGTGTTTCCTACACATGTGGACCATATGTAGTCCAAATCTGCTTCTGAAACTGAAAAAAAGCACTGACCATCTTACATCCAATGCTGTCAGTTAAGATGAGAAACGTGTGAGCTTCGTGAACGATGTAGTTCGTTTGAGCAGAAAAGTGAATGCTCTTACCTGAATTGAAGTCTTGCTTGTAGGAAGACTCAGAGCATGGGATTTAACTCCATTTCTGAAGTAAAACACACAGCAGTGTAATCATCCATTGAAGACACTCTGCTTTAGAGCGAGAAGCATGCTCTTGCTTTCTAAAGTCTCTAAGACAGCAGGAAACGTGAGTGTGCTGAGAACAAAAGAACGGTGTTTCTTACACATACGGACCATATCTAGTCCAACTCTTCTTCTGAAACTGATACAAAGCACTGCTCCTCTAACGTCCAATGCTTGTCTGTTAAGATGAGAAACGTGTGAGCTCCATGAACGATGTAGTTCGTTTGAGCTGAAAAGTGACTGCCCTTACCTGAAACGAAGTCTTGCTTGTAGGAAGACTCAGAGCCTGGGATTTAACTCCATTTCTGAAGTGAAACACACAACTGTGTTCTCATCCATTGATCACACTCTGCTTTAGAACAAGAAGCACGATCTTGCTTTCTAGAGTCTCTAAGACAGCAGGAAATGTGAGTTTGCTGAGAACAAAAGAACGGTGTTTCCTACACATACGGACCATATCTAGTCCAACTCTGCTTCTGAAACTGATACAAAGCACTGGTCCTCTAACATCCAATGCTTGTCTGTTAAGATGAGAAATGTGTGAGCTCAGTGAACTATTTAGTTCGTTTGAGCTGAAAAGTGACTGCCCTTACCTGAAATGATGTCTTGCTTGTAGGAAGACACAGAGCCTGGGACTTAACTCCTTTTCTGAAGGAAAACACACAGCATAGTTATCATCCATGGTTAACACTCTGCTTTAGATCGAGAAGCACGCTCTTGCTTTCTACAGTCTCTAAGACAGCAGGAAACGTGAGTGTGCTGAGAACAAAAGAACGGTGTTTCCTACACATACGGACCATATCTAGTCCAACTCTGCTTCTGAAAGTGATACAAATCACTGGTCCTCTAACATCCAATGCTTGTCAGTTAAGGTGAGAAACGTGTGAGCTGAGTGAATGATGTAGTTTTTTTGAACTGAAAAGCGACTGCCCTTACGTGAAACGAAGTCTTGCTTGTAGTAAGACACAGAGCCTGGGATTTAAGTCCATTTCTGAAGGGAAACACACAGTATAATTCTCATCGATGGATCACACTCTGCTTTAGAGCGAGAAGCACACTCTTGCTTTCTAGAGTCTCTAATACAGCAGGAAATCTGAGAGTGCCCAGAACAAAAGAAGGGTGTTTCCTACACATATGGACCATATGTAGTCCAAATCTGCTTCTGAAACTGAAAAAAAGCACTGACCATCTTACACCCAATGCTTGTCTGTTAAGATGAGAAACGTGTGAGCTCCATGAACGATGTAGTTCGTTTGAGCTGAAAAGTGACTGCCCTTACCTGAAACGAAGTCTTGCTTGTAGGAAGACACAGAGTCTGGGATTTAACTCCATTTCTGAAGTGAAACACACAGCAGTGTTCTCATCCATTGATAACACTATGCTTTAGAACAAGAAGCACGATCTTGCTTTCTAGAATCTCTAAGACAGCAGGAAACGTGAGTTTGCTGAGAACAAAAGAACGGTGTTTCCTACACATATGGACCATATCTAGTGCAACTCTGCTTCTGAAACTGATACAAAGCACTGGTCCTCTAACATCCAATGCTTGTCTGTTAAGATGAGAAACGTGTGAGCTCTGTGAACGATGTAGTTCGTTCGAGCTGAAAAGTGACTGCCCTTACCTGAAACGAAGTCTTGCTTGTAGGAAGACACAGAGCCTGGGATTTAACTCCTTTTCTGAAGGGAAACACACAGCATAGTTCTCATCCATGGATCACACTCGGCTTTAGAAAGAAGCACGCTCTTGCTTTCTAGAGTCTCTAAGACAGCAGGAAACGTGAGTGTGCTGAGAACAAAAGAACGGTGTTTCCTACACATACGGACCTTATTTAGTCCAACTCTTCTTCTGAAACTGATACAAAGCACTGGTCCTCTAACATCCAATGCTTGTCAGTTAAGATGAGAAAGTTGTGAGCGTCGTGAACGATGTAGTTCGTTTGAGCAGAAAACTGACTGCCCCTCCCTGAAACGAAGTCTTGCTTGTAGGAAGACTCAGAGCCTGGGATTTAACTCCATTTCTGAAGTGAAACACACAGCAGTGTTCTCATCCATTGATCACACTCTGCGTTAGAACAAGAAGCATGCTCTTGCTTTCTAGAGTCTCTAAGACAGCAGGAAATCTGAGTGTGCCCAGAACAAAAGAACGTTGTTTCCTACACTTAAGGACTATATGTACTCCAAATCTTCTTCTGAAACTGATAGAATGCACTGGTCCTCTAACATCCAATGCTTGTCAGTTAAGATGAGAAAGGTGTGAGCTTCGTGAAAGATGTAGTTCGTTTGAGCAGAAAAGTGATTGCCCTTACCTGAAATGAAGTCTTGCTTGTAGGAAGACTCAGAGCCTGGGATTGAACTCCATTTCTGAAGTGAAACACACAACTGTGTTCTCATCCATTGATCACACTCTGCTTTAGAACAAGAAGCACGATCTTGCTTTCTAGAGTCTCTAAGACAGCAGGAAACGTGAGTTTGCTGAGAACAAAAGAACGGTGTTTCCTACACATATGGACCATATCTAGTCCAACTCTGCTTCTGAAACTGATACAAAGCACTGGTCCTCTAACATCCAATGCTTGTCTGTTAAGATGAGAAATGTGTGAGCTCAGTGAACTATTTAGTTCGTTTGAGCTGAAAAGTGACTGCCCTTACCTGAAATGATGTCTTGCTTGTAGGAAGACACAGAGCCTGGGACTTAACTCCTTTTCTGAAGGAAAACACACAGCATAGTTATCATCCATGGTTCACACTCTGCTTTAGATCGAGAAGCACGCTCTTGCTTTCTACAGTCTCTAAGACAGCAGGAAACGTGAGTGTGCTGAGAACAAAAGAACGGTGTTTCCTACACATACGGACCATATCTAGTCCAACTCTGCTTCTGAAAGTGATACAAATCACTGGTCCTCTAACATCCAATGCTTGTCAGTTAAGATGAGAAACGTGTGAGCTGAGTGAATGATGTAGTTTTTTGGAACTGAAAAGCGACTGCCCTTACCTGAAACGAAGTCTTGCTTGTAGTAAGACACAGAGCCTGGGATTTAAGTCCATTTCTGAAGGGAAACACACAGTATAATTCTCATCGATGGATCACACTCTGCTTTAGAGCGAGAAGCACACTCTTGCTTTCTAGAGTCTCTAATACAGCAGGAAATCTGAGTGTGCCCAGAACAAAAGAAGGGTGTTTCCTACACATGTGGACCATATGTAGTCCAAATCTGCTTCTGAAACTGAAAAAAAGCACTGACCATCTTACATCCAATGCTGTCAGTTAAGATGAGAAACGTGTGAGCTTCGTGAACGATGTAGTTCGTTTGAGCAGAAAAGTGAATGCTCTTACCTGAATTGAAGTCTTGCTTGTAGGAAGACTCAGAGCATGGGATTTAACTCCATTTCTGAAGTAAAACACACAGCAGTGTAATCATCCATTGAAGACACTCTGCTTTAGAGCGAGAAGCATGCTCTTGCTTTCTAAAGTCTCTAAGACAGCAGGAAACGTGAGTGTGCTGAGAACAAAAGAACGGTGTTTCTTACACATACGGACCTTATCTAGTCCAACTCTTCTTCTGAAACTGATACAAAGCACTGCTCCTCTAACGTCCAATGCTTGTCTGTTAAGATGAGAAACGTGTGAGCTCCATTAACGATGTAGTTCGTTTGAGCTGAAAAGTGACTGCCCTTACCTGAAACGAAGTCTTGCTTGTAGGAAGACACAGAGCCTGGGATTTAACTCCTTTTCTGAAGGGAAACACACAGTATAGTTCTCATCCATGGTTCACACTCTGCTTTAGAGCGAGAAGCACGCTCTTGCTTTCTACACACTCTAAGACAGCAGGAAACGTGAGTGTGCTGAGAACAAAAGAACGGTGTTTCCTACACATACGGACCATATCTAGTCCAACTCTGCTTCTGAAACTGATACATAGCACTGGTCCTCTAACATCCAATGCTTGTCAGTTAAGATGAGAAAGTGTGAGCTGAGTGAATGATGTAGTTCCTTTGAACTGAAAAGTGACTGCCCTTACCTGAAACGAAGTCATGCTTGTAGTAAGACACAGAGCCTGTGATTTAAGTCCATTTCTGAAGGGAAACACACAGCATAATTCTCATCGAAGGATCACACTCTGCTTTAGAGTGAGAAGCACACTCTTGCTTTCTAGAGTCTCTAATACAGCAGGAAATCTGAGTGTGCCCAGAACAAAAGAAGGGTGTTTCCTACACATATGGACCATATGTAGCCCAAACCTGCTTCTGAAACTGAAAAAAAGCACTGACCATCTTACATCCAATGCTTGTCAGTTAAGATGAGAAACGTGTGAGCTTTGTGAACGATGTAGTTCGTTTGAGCAGAAAAGTGACTGCCCTTACCTGAAAAGAAGTCTTGCTTTTAGGAAGACTCAGAGCATGGGATTTAACTCCATTTCTGAAGTGAAACACACAGCAGTGTTCTCATCCATTGATCACACTCTGCGTTAGAACAAGAAGCATGCTCTTGCTTTCTAGAGTCTCTAAGACAGCAGGAAATCTGAGTGTGCCCAGAACAAAAGAACGTTGTTTCCTACACATAAGGACTATATGTACTCCAAATCTTCTTCTGAAACTGATAGAATGCACTGGTCCTCTAACATCCAATGCTTGTCAGTTAAGATGAGAAAGGTGTGAGCTTCGTGAAAGATGTAGTTCGTTTGAGCAGAAAAGTGATTGCCCTTACCTGAAACGAAGTCTTGCTTGTAGGAAGACTCAGAGCCTGGGATTGAACTCCATTTCTGAAGTGAAACACACAACTGTGTTCTCATCCATTGATCACACTCTGCTTTAGAACAAGAAGCACGATCTTGCTTTCTAGAGTCTCTAAGACAGCAGGAAACGTGAGTTTGCTGAGAACAAAAGAACGGTGTTTCCTACACATATGGACCATATCTAGTCCAACTCTGCTTCTGAAACTGATACAAAGCACTGGTCCTCTAACATCCAATGCTTGTCTGTTAAGATGAGAAATGTGTGAGCTCAGTGAACTATTTAGTTCGTTTGAGTTGAAAAGTGACTGCCCTTACCTGAAATGATATCTTGCTTGTAGGAAGACACAGAGCCTGGGACTTAACTCCTTTTCTGAAGGAAAACACACAGCATAGTTATCATCCATGGTTCACACTCTGCTTTAGATCGAGAAGCACGCTCTTGCTTTCTACAGTCTCTAAGACAGCAGGAAACGTGAGTGTGCTGAGAACAAAAGAACGGTGTTTCCTACACATACGGACCATATCTAGTCCAACTCTGCTTCTGAAAGTGATACAAATCACTGGTCCTCTAACATCCAATGCTTGTCAGTTAAGATGAGAAACGTGTGAGCTGAGTGAATGATGTAGTTTTTTTGAACTGAAAAGCGACTGCCCTTACCTGAAACGAAGTCTTGCTTGTAGTAAGACACAGAGCCTGGGATTTAAGTCCATTTCTGAAGGGAAACACACAGCATAATTCTCATCGATGGATCACACTCTGCTTTAGAGCGAGAAGCACACTCTTGCTTTCTAGAGTCTCTAATACAGCAGGAAATCTGAGTGTGCCCAGAACAAAAGAAGGGTGTTTCCTACACATGTGGACCATATGTAGTCCAAATCTGCTTCTGAAACTGAAAAAAAGCACTGACCATCTTACATCCAATGCTGTCAGTTAAGATGAGAAACGTGTGAGCTTCGTGAACGATGTAGTTCGTTTGAGCAGAAAAGTGAATGCTCTTACCTGAATTGAAGTCTTGCTTGTAGGAAGACTCAGAGCATGGGATTTAACTCCATTTCTGAAGTAAAACACACAGCAGTGTAATCATCCATTGAAGACACTCTGCTTTAGAGCGAGAAGCATGCTCTTGCTTTCTAAAGTCTCTAAGACAGCAGGAAACGTGAGTGTGCTGAGAACAAAAGAACGGTGTTTCTTACACATACGGACCATATCTAGTCCAACAATTCTTCTGAAACTGATACAAAGCACTGCTCCTCTAACGTCCAATGCTTGTCTGTTAAGATGAGAAACGTGTGAGCTCCATGAACAATGTAGTTCGTTTGAGCTGAAAAGTGACTGCCCTTACCTGAAACGAAGTCTTGCTTGTAGGAAGACACAGAGCCTGGGATTTAACTCCTTTTCTGAAGGGAAACACACAGTATAGTTCTCATCCATGGTTCACACTCTGCTTTAGAGCGAGAAGCACGCTCTTGCTTTCTACACTCTCTAAGACAGCAGGAAACGTGAGTGTGCTGAGAACAAAAGAACGGTGTTTCCTACACATACGGACCATATCTAGTCCAACTCTGCTTCTGAAAGTGATACAAAGCACTGGTCCTCTAACATCCAATGCTTGTCAGTTAAGATGAGAAAGTGTGAGCTGAGTGAATGATGTAGTTCCTTTGAACTGAAAAGTGACTGCCCTTACCTGAAACGAAGTCATGCTTGTAGTAAGACACAGAGCCTGTGATTTAAGTCCATTTCTGAAGGGAAACACACAGCATAATTCTCATCGAAGGATCACACTCTGCTTTAGAGCGAGAAGCACACTCTTGCTTTCTAGAGTCTCTAATACAGCAGGAAATCTGAGTGTGCCCAGAACAAAAGAAGGGTGTTTCCTACACATATGGACCATATGTAGCCCAAATCTGCTTCTGAAACTGAAAAAAAGCACTGACCATCTTACATCCACTGCTTGTCAGTTAAGATGAGAAACGTGTGAGCTTTGTGAACGATGTAGTTCGTTTGAGCAGAAAAGTGACTGCCCTTACCTGAAAAGAAGTCTTGCTTTTAGGAAGACTCAGAGCATGGGATTTAACTCCATTTCTGAAGTGAAACACACAGCAGTGTTCTCATCCATTGATCACACTCTGCTTTAGAACAAGAAGCACGATCTTGCTTTCTAGAGTCTCTAAGACAGCAGGAAACGTGAGTTTGCTGAGAACAAAAGAACGTTGTTTCCTACACATACGGACCATATCTAGTCCAACTCTGCTTCTGAAACTGATACAAAGCACTGGTCCTCTAACATCCAATGCTTGTCTGTTAAGATGAGAAACGTGTGAGCTCCGTGAACGATGTAGTTCGTTTGAGCTGAAAAGTGACTGCCCTTACCTGAAACGAAGTCTTGCTTGTAGGAAGACTCAGAGCCTGGGATTTACCTCCATTTCTGAAGGCAAACACACAGCATAGTTCTCATCCATGGATCACACTCGGCTTTAGAAAGAAGCACGCTCTTGCTTTCTAGAGTCTCTAAGACAGCAGGAAACGTGAGTGTGCTGAGAACAAAAGAACGGTGTTTCCTACACATACAGACCTTATTTAGTCCAACTCTTCTTCTGAAACTGATACAAAGCACTGGTCCTCTAACATCCAAAGCTTGTCAGTTAAGATGAGAAAGGTGTGAGCTTCGTGAACGATGTAGTTCGTTTGAGCAGAAAACTGACTGCCCCTCCCTGAAATGAATTCTTGCTTGTAGGAAGACTCAGAGCCTGGGATTTAACTCCATTTCTGAAGTGAAACACACAGCAGTGTTCTCATCCATTGATCACACTCTGCGTTAGAACAAGAAGCATGCTCTTGCTTTCTAGAGTCTCTAAGACAGCAGGAAATCTGAGTGTGCCCAGAACAAAAGAACGTTGTTTCCTACACATAAGGACTATATGTACTCCAAATCTTCTTCTGAAACTGATAGAATGCACTGGTCCTCTAACATCCAATGCTTGTCAGTTAAGATGAGAAAGGTGTGAGCTTCGTGAACGATGTAGTTCGTTTGAGCAGAAAACTGACTGCCCCTCCCTGAAATGAATTCTTGCTTGTAGGAAGACTCAGAGCCTGGGATTTAACTCCATTTCTGAAGTGAAACACACAGCAGTGTTCTCATCCATTGATCACACTCTGCGTTAGAACAAGAAGCACGATCTTGCTTTCTAGAGTCTCTAAGACAGCAGGAAACGTGAGTTTGCTGAGAACAAAAGAACGGTGTTTCCTACACATACGGACCATATCTAGTCCAACTCTGCTTCTGAAACTGATACAAAGCACTGGTCCTCTAACATCCAATGCTTGTCTGTTAAGATGAGAAATGTGTGAGCTCAGTGAACTATTTAGTTGTTTGAGCTGAAAAGTGACTGCCCTTACCTGAAATGATGTCTTGCTTGTAGGAAGACACAGAGCCTGGGACTTAACTCCTTTTCTGAAGGAAATCACACAGCATAGTTATCATCCATGGTTCACACTCTGCTTTAGATCGAGAAGCACGCTCTTGCTTTCTACAGTCTCTAAGACAGCAGGAAACGTGAGTGTGCTGAGAACAAAAGAACGGTGTTTCCTACACATACGGACCATATCTAGTCCAACTCTGCTTCTGAAAGTGATACAAATCACTGGTCCTCTAACATCCAATGCTTGTCAGTTAAGATGAGAAACGTGTGAGCTGAGTGAATGATGTAGTTTTTTTGAACTGAAAAGCGACTGCCCTTACCTGAAACGAAGTCTTGCTTGTAGTAAGACACAGAGCCTGGGATTTAAGTCCATTTCTGAAGGGAAACACACAGTATAATTCTCATCGATGGATCACACTCTGCTTTAGAGCAAGAAGCACACTCTTGCTTTCTAGAGTCTCTAATACAGCAGGAAATCTGAGTGTGCCCAGAACAAAAGAAGGGTGTTTCCTACACATGTGGACCATATGTAGTCCAAATCTGCTTCTGAAACTGAAAAAAAGCACTGACCATCTTACATCCAATGCTGTCAGTTAAGATGAGAAACGTGTGAGCTTCGTGAACGATGTAGTTCGTTTGAGCAGAAAAGTGAATGCTCTTACCTGAATTGAAGTCTTGCTTGTAGGAAGACTCAGAGCATGGGATTTAACTCCATTTCTGAAGTAAAACACACAGCAGTGTAATCATCCATTGAAGACACTCTGCTTTAGAGCGAGAAGCATGCTCTTGCTTTCTAAAGTCTCTAAGACAGCAGGAAACGTGAGTGTGCTGAGAACAAAAGAACGGTGTTTCTTACACATACGGACCATATCTAGTCCAACTCTTCTTCTGAAACTGATACAAAGCACTGCTCCTCTAACGTCCAATGCTTGTCTGTTAAGATGAGAAACGTGTGAGCTCCATGAACGATGTAGTTCGTTTGAGCTGAAAAGTGACTGCCCTTACCTGAAACGAAGTCTTGCTTGTAGGAAGACTCAGAGCCTGGGATTTAACTCCATTTCTGAAGTGAAACACACAACTGTGTTCTCATCCATTGATCACACTCTGCTTTAGAACAAGAAGCACGATCTTGCTTTCTAGAGTCTCTAAGACAGCAGGAAATGTGAGTTTGCTGAGAACAAAAGAACGGTGTTTCCTACACATACGGACCATATCTAGTCCAACTCTGCTTCTGAAACTGATACAAAGCACTGGTCCTCTAACATCCAATGCTTGTCTGTTAAGATGAGAAATGTGTGAGCTCAGTGAACTATTTAGTTCGTTTGAGCTGAAAAGTGACTGCCCTTACCTGAAATGATGTCTTGCTTGTAGGAAGACACAGAGCCTGGGACTTAACTCCTTTTCTGAAGGAAAACACACAGCATAGTTATCATCCATGGTTAACACTCTGCTTTAGATCGAGAAGCACGCTCTTGCTTTCTACAGTCTCTAAGACAGCAGGAAACGTGAGTGTGCTGAGAACAAAAGAACGGTGTTTCCTACACATACGGACCATATCTAGTCCAACTCTGCTTCTGAAAGTGATACAAATCACTGGTCCTCTAACATCCAATGCTTGTCAGTTAAGGTGAGAAACGTGTGAGCTGAGTGAATGATGTAGTTTTTTTGAACTGAAAAGCGACTGCCCTTACCTGAAACGAAGTCTTGCTTGTAGTAAGACACAGAGCCTGGGATTTAAGTCCATTTCTGAAGGGAAACACACAGTATAATTCTCATCGATGGATCACACTCTGCTTTAGAGCGAGAAGCACACTCTTGCTTTCTAGAGTCTCTAATACAGCAGGAAATCTGAGAGTGCCCAGAACAAAAGAAGGGTGTTTCCTACACATATGGACCATATGTAGTCCAAATCTGCTTCTGAAACTGAAAAAAAGCACTGACCATCTTACATCCAATGCTTGTCTGTTAAGATGAGAAACGTGTGAGCTCCATGAACGATGTAGTTCGTTTGAGCTGAAAAGTGACTGCCCTTACCTGAAACGAAGTCTTGCTTGTAGGAAGACACAGAGTCTGGGATTTAACTCCATTTCTGAAGTGAAACACACAGCAGTGTTCTCATCCATTGATAACACTATGCTTTAGAACAAGAAGCACGATCTTGCTTTCTAGAATCTCTAAGACAGCAGGAAACGTGAGTTTGCTGAGAACAAAAGAACGGTGTTTCCTACACATATGGACCATATCTAGTGCAACTCTGCTTCTGAAACTGATACAAAGCACTGGTCCTCTAACATCCAATGCTTGTCTGTTAAGATGAGAAACGTGTGAGCTCTGTGAACGATGTAGTTCGTTCGAGCTGAAAAGTGACTGCCCTTACCTGAAACGAAGTCTTGCTTGTAGGAAGACACAGAGCCTGGGATTTAACTCCTTTTCTGAAGGGAAACACACAGCATAGTTCTCATCCATGGATCACACTCGGCTTTAGAAAGAAGCACGCTCTTGCTTTCTAGAGTCTCTAAGACAGCAGGAAACGTGAGTGTGCTGAGAACAAAAGAACGGTGTTTCCTACACATACGGACCTTATTTAGTCCAACTCTTCTTCTGAAACTGATACAAAGCACTGGTCCTCTAACATCCAATGCTTGTCAGTTAAGATGAGAAAGTTGTGAGCGTCGTGAACGATGTAGTTCGTTTGAGCAGAAAACTGACTGCCCCTCCCTGAAACGAAGTCTTGCTTGTAGGAAGACTCAGAGCCTGGGATTTAACTCCATTTCTGAAGTGAAACACACAGCAGTGTTCTCATCCATTGATCACACTCTGCGTTAGAACAAGAAGCATGCTCTTGCTTTCTAGAGTCTCTAAGACAGCAGGAAATCTGAGTGTGCCCAGAACAAAAGAACGTTGTTTCCTACACTTAAGGACTATATGTACTCCAAATCTTCTTCTGAAACTGATAGAATGCACTGGTCCTCTAACATCCAATGCTTGTCAGTTAAGATGAGAAAGGTGTGAGCTTCGTGAAAGATGTAGTTCGTTTGAGCAGAAAAGTGATTGCCCTTACCTGAAATGAAGTCTTGCTTGTAGGAAGACTCAGAGCCTGGGATTGAACTCCATTTCTGAAGTGAAACACACAACTGTGTTCTCATCCATTGATCACACTCTGCTTTAGAACAAGAAGCACGATCTTGCTTTCTAGAGTCTCTAAGACAGCAGGAAACGTGAGTTTGCTGAGAACAAAAGAACGGTGTTTCCTACACATATGGACCATATCTAGTCCAACTCTGCTTCTGAAACTGATACAAAGCACTGGTCCTCTAACATCCAATGCTTGTCTGTTAAGATGAGAAATGTGTGAGCTCAGTGAACTATTTAGTTCGTTTGAGCTGAAAAGTGACTGCCCTTACCTGAAATGATGTCTTGCTTGTAGGAAGACACAGAGCCTGGGACTTAACTCCTTTTCTGAAGGAAAACACACAGCATAGTTATCATCCATGGTTCACACTCTGCTTTAGATCGAGAAGCACGCTCTTGCTTTCTACAGTCTCTAAGACAGCAGGAAACGTGAGTGTGCTGAGAACAAAAGAACGGTGTTTCCTACACATACGGACCATATCTAGTCCAACTCTGCTTCTGAAAGTGATACAAATCACTGGTCCTCTAACATCCAATGCTTGTCAGTTAAGATGAGAAACGTGTGAGCTGAGTGAATGATGTAGTTTTTTTGAACTGAAAAGCGACTGCCCTTACCTGAAACGAAGTCTCGCTTGTAGTAAGACACAGAGCCTGGGATTTAAGTCCATTTCTGAAGGGAAACACACAGTATAATTCTCATCGATGGATCACACTCTGCTTTAGAGCGAGAAGCACACTCTTGCTTTCTAGAGTCTCTAATACAGCAGGAAATCTGAGTGTGCCCAGAACAAAAGAAGGGTGTTTCCTACACATGTGGACCATATGTAGTCCAAATCTGCTTCTGAAACTGAAAAAAAGCACTGACCATCTTACATCCAATGCTGTCAGTTAAGATGAGAAACGTGTGAGCTTCGTGAACGATGTAGTTCGTTTGAGCAGAAAAGTGAATGCTCTTACCTGAATTGAAGTCTTGCTTGTAGGAAGACTCAGAGCATGGGATTTAACTCCATTTCTGAAGTAAAACACACAGCAGTGTAATCATCCATTGAAGACACTCTGCTTTAGAGCGAGAAGCATGCTCTTGCTTTCTAAAGTCTCTAAGACAGCAGGAAACGTGAGTGTGCTGAGAACAAAAGAACGGTGTTTCTTACACATACGGACCTTATCTAGTCCAACTCTTCTTCTGAAACTGATACAAAGCACTGCTCCTCTAACGTCCAATGCTTGTCTGTTAAGATGAGAAACGTGTGAGCTCCATTAACGATGTAGTTCGTTTGAGCTGAAAAGTGACTGCCCTTACCTGAAACGAAGTCTTGCTTGTAGGAAGACACAGAGCCTGGGATTTAACTCCTTTTCTGAAGGGAAACACACAGTATAGTTCTCATCCATGGTTCACACTCTGCTTTAGAGCGAGAAGCACGCTCTTGCTTTCTACACTCTCTAAGACAGCAGGAAACGTGAGTGTGCTGAGAACAAAAGAACGGTGTTTCCTACACCTACGGACCATATCTAGTCCAACTCTGCTTCTGAAACTGATACATAGCACTGGTCCTCTAACATCCAATGCTTGTCAGTTAAGATGAGAAAGTGTGAGCTGAGTGAATGATGTAGTTCCTTTGAACTGAAAAGTGACTGCCCTTACCTGAAACGAAGTCATGCTTGTAGTAAGACACAGAGCCTGTGATTTAAGTCCATTTCTGAAGGGAAACACACAGCATAATTCTCATCGAAGGATCACACTCTGCTTTAGAGTGAGAAGCACACTCTTGCTTTCTAGAGTCTCTAATACAGCAGGAAATCTGAGTGTGCCCAGAACAAAAGAAGGGTGTTTCCTACACATATGGACCATATGTAGCCCAAACCTGCTTCTGAAACTGAAAAAAAGCACTGACCATCTTACATCCAATGCTTGTCAGTTAAGATGAGAAACGTGTGAGCTTTGTGAACGATGTAGTTCGTTTGAGCAGAAAAGTGACTGCCCTTACCTGAAAAGAAGTCTTGCTTTTAGGAAGACTCAGAGCATGGGATTTAACTCCATTTCTGAAGTGAAACACACAGCAGTGTTCTCATCCATTGATCACACTCTGCGTTAGAACAAGAAGCATGCTCTTGCTTTCTAGAGTCTCTAAGACAGCAGGAAATCTGAGTGTGCCCAGAACAAAAGAACGTTGTTTCCTACACATAAGGACTATATGTACTCCAAATCTTCTTCTGAAACTGATAGAATGCACTGGTCCTCTAACATCCAATGCTTGTCAGTTAAGATGAGAAAGGTGTGAGCTTCGTGAAAGATGTAGTTCGTTTGAGCAGAAAAGTGATTGCCCTTACCTGAAACGAAGTCTCGCTTGTAGGAAGACTCAGAGCCTGGGATTGAACTCCATTTCTGAAGTGAAACACACAACTGTGTTCTCATCCATTGATCACACTCTGCTTTAGAACAAGAAGCACGATCTTGCTTTCTAGAGTCTCTAAGACAGCAGGAAACGTGAGTTTGCTGAGAACAAAAGAACGGTGTTTCCTACACATATGGACCATATCTAGTCCAACTCTGCTTCTGAAACTGATACAAAGCACTGGTCCTCTAACATCCAATGCTTGTCTGTTAAGATGAGAAATGTGTGAGCTCAGTGAACTATTTAGTTCGTTTGAGTTGAAAAGTGACTGCCCTTACCTGAAATGATATCTTGCTTGTAGGAAGACACAGAGCCTGGGACTTAACTCCTTTTCTGAAGGAAAACACACAGCATAGTTATCATCCATGGTTCACACTCTGCTTTAGATCGAGAAGCACGCTCTTGCTTTCTACAGTCTCTAAGACAGCAGGAAACGTGAGTGTGCTGAGAACAAAAGGACGGTGTTTCCTACACATACGGACCATATCTAGTCCAACTCTGCTTCTGAAAGTGATACAAATCACTGGTCCTCTAACATCCAATGCTTGTCAGTTAAGATGAGAAACGTGTGAGCTGAGTGAATGATGTAGTTTTTTTGAACTGAAAAGCGACTGCCCTTACCTGAAACGAAGTCTTGCTTGTAGTAAGACACAGAGCCTGGGATTTAAGTCCATTTCTGAAGGGAAACACACAGCATAATTCTCATCGATGGATCACACTCTGCTTTAGAGCGAGAAGCACACTCTTGCTTTCTAGAGTCTCTAATACAGCAGGAAATCTGAGTGTGCCCAGAACAAAAGAAGGGTGTTTCCTACACATGTGGACCATATGTAGTCCAAATCTGCTTCTGAAACTGAAAAAAAGCACTGACCATCTTACATCCAATGCTGTCAGTTAAGATGAGAAACGTGTGAGCTTCGTGAACGATGTAGTTCGTTTGAGCAGAAAAGTGAATGCTCTTACCTGAATTGAAGTCTTGCTTGTAGGAAGACTCAGAGCATGGGATTTAACTCCATTTCTGAAGTAAAACACACAGCAGTGTAATCATCCATTGAAGACACTCTGCTTTAGAGCGAGAAGCATGCTCTTGCTTTCTAAAGTCTCTAAGACAGCAGGAAACGTGAGTGTGCTGAGAACAAAAGAACGGTGTTTCTTACACATACGGACCATATCTAGTCCAACAATTCTTCTGAAACTGATACAAAGCACTGCTCCTCTAACGTCCAATGCTTGTCTGTTAAGATGAGAAACGTGTGAGCTCCATGAACGATGTAGTTCGTTTGAGCTGAAAAGTGACTGCCCTTACCTGAAACGAAGTCTTGCTTGTAGGAAGACACAGAGCCTGGGATTTAACTCCTTTTCTGAAGGGAAACACACAGTATAGTTCTCATCCATGGTTCACACTCTGCTTTAGAGCGAGAAGCACGCTCTTGCTTTCTACACTCTCTAAGACAGCAGGAAACGTGAGTGTGCTGAGAACAAAAGAACGGTGTTTCCTACACATACGGACCATATCTAGTCCAACTCTGCTTCTGAAAGTGATACAAAGCACTGGTCCTCTAACATCCAATGCTTGTCAGTTAAGATGAGAAAGTGTGAGCTGAGTGAATGATGTAGTTCCTTTGAACTGAAAAGTGACTGCCCTTACCTGAAACGAAGTCATGCTTGTAGTAAGACACAGAGCCTGTGATTTAAGTCCATTTCTGAAGGGAAACACACAGCATAATTCTCATCGAAGGATCACACTCTGCTTTAGAGCGAGAAGCACACTCTTGCTTTCTAGAGTCTCTAATACAGCAGGAAATCTGAGTGTGCCCAGAACAAAAGAAGGGTGTTTCCTACACATATGGACCATATGTAGCCCAAATCTGCTTCTGAAACTGAAAAAAAGCACTGACCATCTTACATCCACTGCTTGTCAGTTAAGATGAGAAACGTGTGAGCTTTGTGAACGATGTAGTTCGTTTGAGCAGAAAAGTGACTGCCCTTACCTGAAAAGAAGTCTTGCTTTTAGGAAGACTCAGAGCATGGGATTTAACTCCATTTCTGAAGTGAAACACACAGCAGTGTTCTCATCCATTGATCACACTCTGCGTTAGAACAAGAAGCACGATCTTGCTTTCTAGAGTCTCTAAGACAGCAGGAAACGTGAGTTTGCTGAGAACAAAAGAACGTTGTTTCCTACACATACGGACCATATCTAGTCCAACTCTGCTTCTGAAACTGATACAAAGCACTGGTCCTCTAACATCCAATGCTTGTCTGTTAAGATGAGAAACGTGTGAGCTCCGTGAACGATGTAGTTCGTTTGAGCTGAAAAGTGACTGCCCTTACCTGAAACGAAGTCTTGCTTGTAGGAAGACTCAGAGCCTGGGATTTACCTCCATTTCTGAAGGCAAACACACAGCATAGTTCTCATCCATGGATCACACTCGGCTTTAGAAAGAAGCACGCTCTTGCTTTCTAGAGTCTCTAAGACAGCAGGAAACGTGAGTGTGCTGAGAACAAAAGAACGGTGTTTCCTACACATACAGACCTTATTTAGTCCAACTCTTCTTCTGAAACTGATACAAAGCACTGGTCCTCTAACATCCAAAGCTTGTCAGTTAAGATGAGAAAGGTGTGAACTTCGTGAACGATGTAGTTCGTTTGAGCAGAAAACTGACTGCCCCTCCCTGAAATGAATTCTTGCTTGTAGGAAGACTCAGAGCCTGGGATTTAACTCCATTTCTGAAGTGAAACACACAGCAGTGTTCTCATCCATTGATCACACTCTGCGTTAGAACAAGATGCATGCTCTTGCTTTCTAGAGTCTCTAAGACAGCAGGAAATCTGAGTGTGCCCAGAACAAAAGAACGTTGTTTCCTACACATAAGGACTATATGTACTCCAAATCTTCTTCTGAAACTGATAGAATGCACTGGTCCTCTAACATCCAATGCTTGTCAGTTAAGATGAGAAAGGTGTGAGCTTCGTGAAAGATGTAGTTCGTTTGAGCAGAAAAGTGATTGCCCTTACCTGAAACGAAGTCTTGCTTGTAGGAAGACTCAGAGCCTGGGATTGAACTCCATTTCTGAAGTGAAACACACAACTGTGTTCTCATCCATTGATCACACTCTGCTTTAGAACAAGAAGCACGATCTTGCTTTCTAGAGTCTCTAAGACAGCAGGAAACGTGAGTTTGCTGAGAACAAAAGAACGGTGTTTCCTACACATATGGACCATATCTAGTCCAACTCTGCTTCTGAAACTGATACAAAGCACTGGTCCTCTAACATCCAATGCTTGTCTGTTAAGATGAGAAATGTGTGAGCTCAGTGAACTATTTAGTTCGTTTGAGCTGAAAAGTGACTGCCCTTACCTGAAATGATATCTTGCTTGTAGGAAGACACAGAGCCTGGGACTTAACTCCTTTTCTGAGGAAAACACACAGCATAGTTATCATCCATGGTTCACACTCTGCTTTAGATCGAGAAGCACGCTCTTGCTTTCTACACTCTCTAAGACAGCAGGAAACGTGAGTGTGCTGAGAACAAAAGAACGGTGTTTCCTACACATACGGACCATATCTAGTCCAACTCTGCTTCTGAAACTGATACAAAGCACTGGTCCTCTAACATCCAATGCTTGTCAGTTAAGATGATAAAGTGTGAGCTGAGTGAATGATGTAGTTCCTTTGAACTGAAAAGTGACTGCCCTTACCTGAAACGAAGTCATGCTTGTAGTAAGACACAGAGCCTGTGATTTAAGTCCATTTCTGAAGGGAAACACACAGCATAATTCTCATCGAAGGATCACACTCTGCTTTAGAGCGAGAAGCACACTCTTGCTTTCTAGAGTCTCTAATACAGCAGGAAATCTGAGTGTGCCCAGAACAAAAGAAGGGTGTTTCCTACACATAAGGACCATATGTAGCACAAATCTGCTTCCGAAACTGAAAAAAAGCACTGACCATCTTACATCCAATGCTTGTCAGTTAAGATGAGAAACGTGTGAATTTCGTGAACGATGTAGTTCGTTTGAGCAGAAAAGTGACTGCCCTTACCTGAAACGAAGTCTTGCTTGTAGGAAGACTCAGAGCCTGGGATTTAACACCATTTCTGAATTGAAACACACAGCAGTGTTCTCATCCATTGATCACACTCTGCTTTAGAACAAGAAGCACGATCTTGCTTTCTAGAGTCTCTAAGACAGCAGGAAACGTGAGTGTGCTGAGAACAAAAGAACGGTGTTTCCCACACATATGGACCATATCTAGTCCAACTCTTCTTCTGAAACTGAAACAAAGCACTGGTCCTCTAACATCCAATGCTTCTCATTTAAGATGAGAAACGTGTGAATTTCGTGAAGGATGTAGTTCGTTTGAGCAGAAAAGTGACTGCCCTTACCTGAAACGAATTCTTGCTTGTAGGAAGACTCAGAGCCTGGGATTTAACTCCATTTCTGAAGTGAAACACACAGAAGTGTTCCCATCCATTAATCACACTCTGCTTTAGAACAAGAAGCACGCTCTTGCTTTCTAGACTCTCTAAGACAGCAGGAAACGTGAGTTTGCTGAGAACAAAAGAACGGTGTTTCCTACACATAAGGACCATATCTAGTCCAACTCTGCTTCTGAAACTGATACAAAGCACTGCTCCCCTAACATCCAATGCTTGTCAGTTAAGATGAGAAACGTGTGAGCTTCGTGAACGATGTAGTTCGTTTGAGCAGAAAAGTGACTCCCCTTACCTGAATTGAAGTCTTGCTTGTAGGAAGACTCAGAGCATGGGATTTAACTCCATTTCTGAAGTAAAACACACAGCAGTGTAATCATCCATTGATCACACTCTGCTTTAGAGCGAGAAGCATGCTCTTGCTTTCTAAAGTCTCTAAGACAGCAGTTAACTTGAGTGTGCTGAGAACAAAAGAACGGTGTTTTCTACACATACGGACCATATCTAGTCCAACTCTTCCTCTGAAACTGAAACAAAGCACTGGTCCTCTAACATCCAATGCTTCTCAATTAAGATTAGAAACGTGTGAATTTCGTGAACGATGTAGTTTGTTTGAGCAGAAAAGTGACTGCCCTTCCCTGAAACGAAGTCTTGCTTGTAGGAAGACTCAGAGCCTGGGATTTAACTCCATTTCTGAAGGCAAACACACAGCATAGTTCTCATCCATGCATCACACTCTGCTTTAGAAAGAAGCACGCTCTTGCTTTCTAGAGTCTCTAAGACAGCAGGAAACGTGAGTGTGCCCAGAACAAAAGAACGGTGTTTCCTACACATACGGACCATATTTAGTCCAACTCTTCTTCTGAAACTGATACATTGCACTGGTCCTCTAACATCCAATGCTTGTCAGTTAAGATGAGAAAGGTGTGAGCTTCGTGAACGATGTAGTTCCTTTGAGCAGAAAACTGACTGCCCTTACCTGAAACGAAGTCTTGCTTGTAGGAAGACTCAGAGCCTGGGATTTAACTCCATTTCTGAAGTGAAACACACAGCAGTGTTCTCATCCATTGATCACTCTCTGCGTTAGAACAAGAAGCATGCTCTTGCTTTCTAGAGTCTCTAAGACAGCAGGAAATCTGAGTGTGCCCAGAGCAAAAGAGCGGTGTTTCCTACACATAAGGAATATATGTAATCCAAATCTTCTTCTGAAACTGATAGAATGCACTGGTCTTCTAACATCCAATGCTTGTCTGTTAAGATGAGAAACGTGTGAGCTCCGTGAAAGATGTAGTTCGTTTGAGCTGAAAAGTGACTGCCCTTACCTGAAACGAAGTCTTGCTTGTGGGAAGACATAGAGCCTGGGATTTAACTACTTTTCTGAAGGGAAACACACAGCATAGTTTTCATCCATGGATCACACTCTGCTTTAGAGCGAGAAGCACACTCTTGCTTTCTAGAGTCTCTAAGACAGCAGGAAATCTGAGTGTGCCCAGAACAAAAGAACGGTGTTTACTACACATATGGACCATATCTAGTCCAACTCTTCCTCTGAAACTGAAACAAAGAACTGGTCCTCTAACATCCAATGCTTCTCAATTAAGATGAGAAACGTGTGAATTTCGTGAACTATGTAGTTCGTTTGAGCAGAAAAGTGACTGCCCTTACCTGAAACGAAGTCTTGCTTGTAGGAAGACTCAGAGCCTGGTATTTAACTCCATTTCTGAAGTGAAACACACAGCAGTGTTCTCATCCATTGATCACACTCTGCTTTAGAACAAGAAGCACGATCTTGCTTTCTAGAGTCTCTAAGACAGCAGGAAACGTGAGTGTGCTGAGAACAAAAGAATGGTGTTTCCTACACATATGGACCATATCTAGTCCAACTCTGCTTCTGAAACAGATACAAAGCACTGGTCCTCTAACATCCAATGCTTGTCCGTTAAGATGAGAAACGTGTGAGCTCCGTGAAATATGTAGTTCGTTTGAGCTGAAAAGTGACTGCCCTTACCTGAAACGAAGTCTTGCTTGTAGGTAGACAAACAGGCTGGGATTTAAGTACTTTATTGAAGGGAAACACACAGCATAGTTTTCATCCATGGATCACACTCTGCTTTAGAGCAAGAAGCACACTCTTGCTTTCTAGAGTCTCTAAGTCTACAGGAAATCTGAGTGTGCCCAGAACAAAAGAACAGTGTTTCCTACACATATGGACCATATATAGTCCAACTCTTCTACTGAAACAGATACAAAGCACTGGTCCTCTAACATCCAATGCTTGTCAGTTAAGATGAGAAACGTGTGAGCTCCGTGAAAGATGTAGTTCCTTTGAGCAGAAAAGTGACTGCCCTTACCTGAAACGAAGTCTTGCTTGTAGGGAGACCTAGAGCATGGGATTTAACTCCATTTCTGAAGTGAAACACACAGCATAGTCTCATCCATGGATCACACTCTGCTTTAGAGCGAGAAGCACACTCTTGCTTTCTAGAGTCTCTAAGACAGCAGGAAATCTGAGTGTGCCCAGAACAAAAGAACGGTGTTTCCTACACATATGGACCATATCTAGTCCAAATCTGCTTCTGAAACTGATACAAAGCACTTACCCTCTAACTTCCAATGCTGGTCAGTTAAGATGAGAAACGTGTGAGCTCAATTAACGATGTAGTTCGTTTGAGAAGAAAAGTGACTGCCCTTACCTGAAACGAAGTCTTGCTTGTAGGAAGACTCAGAGCATGGCATTTAACTCCATTTCTGAAGGCAAACACATAGCATAGTTCTCATCCATGGTTCACACTCTGCTTTAGAGCGAGAAGCACGCTCTTGGTTTCAAGATTCTCTAAGACAGAAGGAAACCTGAGTGTGCTGAGAAAAAAAGAACGGTGTTTCCTACACATACGGACCATATCTAGTCCAACTCCTCTTCTGAAACTGACACAAAGGACTGGTCCTGTAACATCCAATGCTTGTCAGTTAAGATGAGAAACGTGTGAGCTCCGTGAAAGATGTAGTTCGTTTGAGCTGAAAAGTGACTGCCCTTACCTGAAACGAAGTCTTGCTTGTAGGAAGACATAGAGCCTGGGATTTAACTACTTTTCTGAAGGGAAACACACAGCATTGTTTTCATCCATGGATCACACTCTGCTTTAGAGCGAGAAACACACTCTTGCTTTCTAGAGTCTCTAAGACAGCAGGAAATCTGAGTGTGCCCAGAACAAAAGAACGGTGTTTACTACACATATGGACCATATCTAGTCCAACTCTTCCTCTGAAACTGAAACAAAGAACTGGTCCTCTAACATCCAATGCTTCTCAATTAAGATGAGAAACGTGTGAATTTCGTGAACTATGTAGTTCGTTTGAGCAGAAAAGTGACTGCCCTTACCTGAAACGAAGTCTTGCTTGTAGGAAGACTCAGAGCCTGGGATTTAACTCCATTTCTGAAGTGAAACACAGCAGTGTTCTCATCCATTGATCACACTCTGCTTTAGAACAAGAAGCACGCTCTTGCTTTCTAGAGTCTCTAAGACAGCAGGAAACGTGAGTGTGCTGAGAACAAAAGAATGGTGTTTCCTACACATATGGACCATATCTAGTCCAACTCTGCTTCTGAAACAGATACAAAGCACTGGTCCTCTAACATCCAATGCTTGTCCGTTAAGATGAGAAACGTGTGAGCTCCGTGAAATATGTAGTTCGTTTGAGCTGAAAAGTGACTGCCCTTACCTGAAACGAAGTCTTGCATGTAGGTAGACAAAGAGGCTGGGATTTAAGTACTTTTCTGAAGGGAAACACACAGCATAGTTTTCATCCATGGATCACACTCTGCGTTAGAACAAGAAGCATGCTCTTGCTTTCTAGAGTCTCTAAGACAGGAGGAAAAATGAGTTTGCTGAGATCAAAAGAAGGGTGTTTCCTACATATAAGGACCATATCTAGTCGAACTCTGCTTCTGAAACTGGCACAAAGCACTGGTCTTCTAACATCCAATGCTTGTCTGTTAAGATGAGAAACGTGTGAGCTCCGTGACAGATGTAGTTCGTTTGAGCTGAAAAGTGACTGCCCTTACCTGAAACGAAGTCTTGCTTGTGGGAAGACATAGAGCCTGGGATTTAACTACTTTTCTGAAGGGAAACACACAGCATAGTTTTCATCCATGGATCACACTCTGCTTTAGAGCGAGAAGCACACTCTTGCTTTCTAGAGTCTCTAAGACAGCAGGAAATCTGAGTGTGCCCAGAACAAAAGAACGGTGTTTCCTACACATATGGACCATATCTAGTCCAAATCTGCTTCTGAACCTGATACAAAGCACTTACCCTCTAACTTCCAATGCTTGTCAGTTAAGATGAGAAACGTGTGAGCTTCGTGAACGATGTAGTTCCTTTGAGCAGAAAAGTGACTGCCCTTACCTGAAACGAAGTCTTGCTTGTAGGAAGACTCACAGCCTGGGATTTAACTCCATTTCTGAAGGCAAACACATAGCATAGTTCTCATCCATGGATCACATCTGATTTAGAGCGAGAAGCACGCTCTTGCTTTCTAGACTCTCTAAGACAGCAGGAAACGTGAGTGTGCTGAGAAAAAAAGAACGGTGTTTCCTACACATACGGACCATATCTAGTCCAACTCTTCTTCTGAAACTGATACAAAGCACAGGTCTTCTAACATCCAATGCTTGTCAGTTAAGATGAGAAACGTGTGAGCTCCGTGAAAGATGTAGTTCGTTTGAGCTGAAAAGTTACTGCCCTTACCTGAAAAGAAGTCTTGCTTGTAGGAAGACTCAGAGCCTGGGATTTAACTCCATTTCTGATGTGAAACACACAGCAGTGTTCTCATCCATGGATCACACTCTGCTTTAGAGCGAGAAGCACACTCTTGCTTTCTAGAGTCTCTAAGACAGCAGGAAATCTGAGTGTGCCCAGAACAAAACAACGGTGTTTCCTACACATATGGACCATATCTAGTCCAAATCTGCTTCTGAAACAGATACAAAGCACTGACCCTCTAACTTCCAATGCATGTCAGTTAAGATGAGAAACGTGTGAGCTCAGTGTACGATGTAGTTCATTTGAGCAGAAAAGTGACTGCCCTTATCTGAAACGAAGTCTTGCTTGTAGGAAGACTCAGAGCCTGGGATTTAACTCCATTTCTGAAGTGAAACACACAGCAGTGTTCTCATCCATTGATCACACTCTGCGTTTGAACAAGAAGCATGCTCTTCTTTCTAGAGTCTCTAAGACAGCAGGAAACGTGAGTTTGCTGAGAACAAAAGAACGGTGTTTCCTACACATACGGACCATATCTAGTCGAACTCTGCTTCTGAAACTGATACAAAGCACTGGTCCTCTAACATCCAATGCTTGTCAGTTAAGATGAGAAACGTGTGACCTCCGTGAAAGATGTAGTTCGTTTGAGCTGAAAAGTGACTGCCCTTACCTGAAACGAAGTCTTGCCTGTAGGAAGACATAGAGGCTGGGATTTAACTACTTTCCTGAAGGGAAACAAACAGCATAGTTTTCATCCATGGATCACACTCTGCTTTAGAGCAAGAAGTACACTCTTGCTTTCTAGAGTATCTAAGACTACAGGAAATCTGAGTGTGCCCAGAACAAAAGAACAGTGTTTCCTACACATATGGACCATATCTAGTCCAACTCTTCTACTGAAACAGATACAAAGCACTGGTCCTCTAACATCCAATGCTTGTCAGTTAAGATGAGAAACGTGTGAGCTTCGTGAACGATGTAGTTCCTTTGAGCAGAAAAGTGACTGCCCTTACCTGAAACGAAGTCTTGCTTGTAGGGAGACATAGAGCATGGGATTTAACTCCATTTCTGAAGTGAAACACACAGCATAGTCTCATCCATGGATCACACTCTGTTTTAGAGCGAGAAGCGCGCTCTTGCTTTCTAGAGTCTCTAAGACAGCAGGAAACGTGAGTGTGCCCAGAACAAAAGAAGGGTGTTTCCTACACATATGGACCATATGTAGTCCAAATCTGCTTCTGAAACTGATACAAAGCACTGGTCTTCTAACATCCAATGCTTGTCTGTTAAGATGAGAAACGTGTGAGCTCCGTGAAAGATGTAGTTCGTTTGAGCTGAAAAGTTACTGCCCTTACCTGAAACGAAGTCTTGCTTGTAGGAAGACTCAGAGCCTGGGATTTAACTCCATTTCTGATGTGAAACACACAGCAGTGTTCTCATCCATGGATCACACTCTGCTTTAGAGTGAGAAGCACACTCTTGCTTTCTAGAGTCTCTAAGACAGCAGGAAATCTGAGTGTGCCCAGAACAAAAGAACGGTGTTTCCTACACATATGGACCATATCTAGTCCAAATCTGCTTCTGAAACTGATACAAAGCACTGACCCTCTAACTTCCAATGCTGGTCAGTTAAGATGAGAAACGTGTGAGCTCAATTAACGATGTAGTTCGTTTGAGCTGAAAAGTGACTGCCCTTACCTGAAACGAAGTCTTGCTTGTAGGAAGACATAGAGCCTGGGATTTAACTACTTTTCTGAAGGGAAACACACAGCATTGTTTTCATCCATGGATCACACTCTGCTTTAGAGCGAGAAGCACACTCTTGCTTTCTAGAGTCTCTAAGACAACAGGAAATATGAGTATGCCCAGAACAAAAGAACGGTGTTTCCTACACATATGGACCATATCTAGTCCAAATCTGCTTCTGAAACTGATACAAAGCACTGACCCTCTAACTTCCAATGCTTGTCAGTTAAGATGAGAAACGTGTGAGCTTCGTGAACGATGTAGTTCCTTTGAGCAGAAAAGTGACTGCCCTTACCTGAAACGAAGTCTTGCTTGTAGGAAGACTCACAGCCTGGGATTTAACTCCATTTCTGAAGTCAAACACATAGCATAGTTCTCATCCATGGATCACACTCTGATTTAGAGCGAGAAGCACGCTCTTGCTTTCTAGATTCTCTAAGACAGAAGGAAACCTGAGTGTGCTGAGAAAAAAAGAACGGTGTTTCCTACACATACGGACCATATCTAGTCCAACTCCTCTTCTGAAACTGACACAAAGGACTGGTCCTGTAACATCCAATGCTTGTCAGTTAAGATGAGAAACGTGTGAGCTCCGTGAAAGATGTAGTTCGTTTGAGCTGAAAAGTGACTGCCCTTACCTGAAACGAAGTCTTGCTTGTAGGAAGACTCAGAGCCTGGGATTTAACTCCATTTCTGAAGTGAAACACACAGCAGTGTTCTCATCCATTGATCACACTCTGCTTTAGAACAAGAAGCACGCTCTTGCTTTCTAGAGTCTCTAAGACAGCAGGAAACGTGAGTGTGCTGAGAACAAAAGAATGGTGTTTCCTACACATATGGACCATATCTAGTCCAACTCTGCTTCTGAAACAGATACAAAGCACTGGTCCTCTAACATCCAATGCTTGTCCGTTAAGATGAGAAACGTGTGAGCTCCGTGAAATATGTAGTTCGTTTGAGCTGAAAAGTGACTGCCCTTACCTGAAACGAAGTCTTGCTTGTAGGTAGACAAAGAGGCTGGGATTTAAGTACTTTTCTGAAGGGAAACACACAGCATAGTTTTCATCCATGGATCACACTCTGCGTTAGAACAAGAAGCATGCTCTTGCTTTCTAGAGTCTCTAAGACAGGAGGAAAAATGAGTTTGCTGAGATCAAAAGAAGGGTGTTTCCTACATATAAGGACCATATCTAGTCGAACTCTGCTTCTGAAACTGGCACAAAGCACTGGTCTTCTAACATCCAATGCTTGTCAGTTAAGATGAGAAACGTGTGAGCTCCGTGACAGATGTAGTTCGTTTGAGCTGAAAAGTGACTGCCCTTACCTGAAACGAAGTCTTGCTTGTGGGAAGACATAGAGCCTGGGATTTAACTACTTTTCTGAAGGGAAACACACAGCATAGTTTTCATCCATGGATCACACTCTGCTTTAGAGCGAGAAGCACACTCTTGCTTTCTAGAGTCTCTAAGACAGCAGGAAATCTGAGTGTGCCCAGAACAAAAGAACGGTGTTTCCTACACATATGGACCATATCTAGTCCAAATCTGCTTCTGAACCTGATACAAAGCACTTACCCTCTAACTTCCAATGCTTGTCAGTTAAGATGAGAAACGTGTGAGCTTCGTGAACGATGTAGTTCCTTTGAGCAGAAAAGTGACTGCCCTTACCTGAAACGAAGTCTTGCTTGTAGGAAGACTCACAGCCTGGGATTTAACTCCATTTCTGAAGGCAAACACATAGCATAGTTCTCATCCATGGATCACATCTGATTTAGAGCGAGAAGCACGCTCTTGCTTTCTAGACTCTCTAAGACAGCAGGAAACGTGAGTGTGCTGAGAAAAAAAGAACGGTGTTTCCTACACATACGGACCATATCTAGTCCAACTCTTCTTCTGAAACTGATACAAAGCACAGGTCTTCTAACATCCAATGCTTGTCAGTTAAGATGAGAAACGTGTGAGCTCCGTGAAAGATGTAGTTCGTTTGAGCTGAAAAGTTACTGCCCTTACCTGAAAAGAAGTCTTGCTTGTAGGAAGAC